>JACXGI010004236.1:0-47703 GCA_016801175.1 Esox masquinongy
TTTGACACCTGAGCATGTGTGTACAGTATGTGTCAGTGTCTTGCTAGGTATATAATGCAGAAACAGAGGGGTACTCTGTATACTGTCTCCATATGGGGCTGACGAAGCTGTTCGTGGATAGAGTCGACAGGATTACACACCAATCATTCTATCATACATACCCCTCGTACACATTTTGAACAGACATACAGATGACTGACAGGGATGGAGGGAGGGAAAGGGGGATGAAGGAGGAGAGAATGCATGTTAAACCTCTACCTACAGAGATAAGATTGTGTTACGTTCACATACGACATAGCCACACACACTCTCAAATGACAGAAGTATTCAGTACAGAATATCAATGTTAAAAAAAGGTAATGAAATAGAGAAATAACTAACGAGAAGAGTGAGGGAGAGGGTGAGAAAGGGAGCAGGAGAGAGAAAAAGAAGGGGGGAGGCATGGAGATATGTTAGAGGATAGGAGGATCTTAAAACTATGTTGCTACAAACTATCTTTAGAAATGTGTTTTGAATAGAAAACTTAAAGGACTGTTTTGCGAAGAGAAAGATGCAATCAGCTTTCCATTCAGCAACTAGCTGTGCACTCGTATCCACACAAACACACACACACACACACACACACAGAATCCAGGGAGTAAAAAAGCAATTCAGTAGGACAATGCCCTGGGCCATTCAACTGCACAGAGAAAAAGAGGAAACCTGATTGGTTGAGGCCGGGAGAACACAGGAAAGGACAGGTTACAAGGTAAACACATCGACAGAACATCAAGACCCAACATTATCTCCCGGTCTCATGCCAGTAAGTCACGTTACTCCTTCAGGTGTAGTGAAAGCCAACATCTATATGTGAAGTGAAAGGAACCTTAATGTGTCATGGTTAGAGTTAGGTTTTAAGGTCAGAATAAATGTCAGGGTTAGGTTTTAAGATTAGGATTAAGGTTAGGGTTAGGTTTTCAATCAAATTTGTTTCGTAAGATCCATTATAGATCCGCAGTTCTCTCTTGTCATTTCTTTAACCCGATTAGACTGATGCTAAGGGCTGCTTGAATGCATTCGGGAGACGATGTTGTGTTGTTTTCGGTGTCTCCATGTTGCTGCAGGGATATTTTCATACTGGGGTGATGTTGGCGTAGATGTGTCAACATGTTTGAGGTGTTAGCAGCTACATAGACTTTTGTCGAGCAGTGGCGACATACAGTTAATGTTTTACCCCCACCTCTCAGTCCCTCATAGTTGTAGCCAGTTGGAATGCCATGGAGATTCAATCATAGATGAAGGATTTTACGTGTTGGTTTATCAATACCGCCGTACTTCATTTCAAAACTACAGTTGCTGTTCCTCCTCGAGTTCGAGTTCGGCTCACGAAATGACAGTCGGAAAAGTGGCAAGAATTATTACAATTTCGATTACGACATGAGCATCTCCTCTATGAAGGAGACGTTAGAAAAATGTCAACTTTAAAACCCTGCGACTGACATTTATCAGATAAAATGTATATGGTACGGCACAATCGATTGAAAGGTGGAATCCGAGTTGGACAAAGACGGCCTGCGACTCGTTCCTGAAGGCAGAACGGCAGACGTGTCAGATGTCACAAAGACGTCCTTCCCTCTCCATCTCCTCTTCAGCTTCTCTGACTGCCATTGATCCGGTCGGCAAGCCAGACACCAGCACAAACCAAGCTGGAGATGCCATTACGTCCTATCAGGCCCTCCTGGACCGAGATACCGTCTGACTGGCTGGATAAATCCCTGGGACGGATGAGGCATCTGTCATTTTCATGACGAGACACATTTTGTAATGTGGCGCCCAGTCGTTCCAAACTTCTCTCCGTTGATGTGGCTTCCGGCACTTTCCCCGCTCTAATCTAGAGGTCACACTGTCTAATGCTCCGCCGGTGCTCCACATCTCGTATTAGAAATGCTCCACGCCCCTCTTCGAGAATCACTGTGTCTTCTTTTACAGTGGAAAATGAATGTCTTCACCTGGAATCCAGTTCCATCGCTGTTTTCCACTCCTTTTTTCCCTCAGGAAAGGGGTTTCGACCTGGGTCTGTGGGCGCTGTACGTTGAGACCAGGGTAGTCAAATCTTACCCTACCGTAGTACTATTCAATGGGCAGCCAGATCCCGTTCCCGTTCATCAACTTACTATAGCCTGGCTGCAGTTTGATGTTTAGTGCCGAAATTTGCCATCGTTTGATATTCTCCAATGGGAGAATCTGTTTTAGAATCTGCTGAAAATAGGTTGTCCCGCCCATTAATTGTTGTCAATCAATATAACCCAACATACTGCCAATCAGAGCCTGCTAGAAGGGACTAAGGCTAAGTCTGTCTGCTTGGCTATCATAACCTTTATCCAGTCAACATCTAGCTTGCAACACTGATTGATTGGAAATCGGCTAAATACCACATCCGGAAGCCTTATGATCTACCTTTAAATGAAACTCGTGGCTGAGGTTAGTGCACCCTAGAAATTGCCTGTAAACCTGAGGTACAGCGACCACAAAGCCACTGCATATTGAGAAAATGCCTCAGGAGGAGGTCATGGGAGAGGTTTGTTTGTCTTTACATCTTTCTTGACTTTTTACGTCTTCATTTACTTAATTTGGCACCACACATGAGATAAAACGGTTGTTCGCATCAGAAAGTGTTATTTTCTTTTTCGATTTGAACCCAAAACGAAATGCTAGATTTCCCCACGCCGTGCAGTTATTTTTGGTCGTCATCAGCACAGATCCCTCCTGTGATGTCAGGGTTTTTAGATAAACCATATATGAAATATATCTTTGAAACAGGATTTGATGAGTTTAATCTCCCCACAGAGGCTTTGCAATTTGCAAGGGGCCCGATTTCTTCTGATACAAGGGGGAGACCTTGCCGCAAAAGCTAGTCGACTGAGATGTGCCATGCATGAAAGGTTTCCTATGTGATAAAAAGAAGAAAGGCAGAGAAAATAATACAATGATAAGCAAATGGAACAGAATGTGATGCAGCTCCACTGAGATAGAAACATGCCTACTAGAACGTACGCCATACATAAGATACAGTATATAATATGTGCCTTTGGGAGTATTCAGATCCCATAACTTTCTACACATTCTGTTGTGTGATAGACTTAATTTGTGATCGTTTAACTTTAATATTTCTTGCCAACAATCCCCACGTAATACCCCATAATGACAAAGCAAAAACAATGCACAATGTACGTAAGTGGAAATGTATAAATTGGATAAAAATCAAATGTTAAATACGCCCACTTATTCTATTAAGTAATCAGTTACTATTTGTACACTAAATTACTCTTAACACTTAAAAATGAACTTATACCAGCAAAAGGGCTTTCTAATTGTATAAATCTTGGATATATACATATACACAAACACACACCTTTCATGAAGAGTAATGCACTGTAGAAAATTAACCCCCTGTAAATTTGGCCCAATTAACAATGCAGTTGAATATCCCTGCCTGACGAGTCTGGGGCTCTGCTGGTTTCTGCTCTACCATATATTTATCGCACCTATGGTGGCCCAGGTCTAAATCAGTCACTGATTAGGGGGAGGAAAGAAAAGTGGAATCGGCTTTCAGGTCCAGAGATGCAGATGAGGGCCCTATATCTTGAAAATCTATGCCTTCATCCAACAGACTATATTCGGGTCACACGTTAATAAAACGTGACATTTGTCAAGGGTGTATAAAGTGGTTATAATTCCCTTAAGGGTTACTGAATTACCTTCACCCTTAAAGGTTGAAGGTCTTTTATCCGTCTGGCACTATTTTGACATTTTGGCTTCTAAAATGGTCTTCATTTACAGTAGAATGAAGTGCTTTGTATATGTGGATTCTTCGGACTCTCCGCAATAAACTAAATTGTACAAACTAACCTTTTCAGACACTTTTATAAATTATAATGTGACATAATGGTAAGAAAATCTAAAAACATTTTAATCTTTTGCTTTTTATCCATACATTTTATGAAATTATAATTCTAAAAATGATAAGAAAAATTTATTAAAATGTTGCTGTCAATTTGTATACGTTTGCATTCATTACGTAGCTGTATGAGCACCGCCAAGTTCCTTGGGGGAGGAGCCCCTGAATCACACAGTAAAGTCACTGCTGAGACCAGCGTGTAGATCAGGCTAGCGGATTAACATAGGGGTCCCACAGAGGTCAGTGCAATCAGCCTCCGGGGTTGTGGAGTTAGTAACTGAAAATGGCTGCCTTGCCTCATCGCACTCTAGCACCTCTTTGTGGTGAGCTGGGTGCCTGTAATGTCAGTCGAGGTTAAAGACTGGAGAGTGCATTACTGTACATCCAGCATGTAAGGTTTCCGGTATAGATTTTCCTGGTTGAGCGGCGTAATAAGAACCAGAACAGAATTGGACTTGTTTAAAATGACACATGTCGACATCGACTGTCCCGTGTACGTTGGTAGTTGCTGCGATGAATCACAGCCCTAACTAAGAGTTGGATAACTAGAATGAAATGCACCCCAAAATCTTCAAGTCAGATTTTTTATTGGATTTAGGTGGAGGCCATAACTTGGTCGTTCAAGGACATGTGCCTATTTATTCCTCAGCCACTCCACTGTAACATTGGCTTTTTGTCTTCGAGTCGTTGTCATGCTGAACGGGGAACTTCGGGGAACACTCACAGTGTTTTATGGCTGGCTTCAAATGGGATTCAAGGTGGGCTCTCTTGATGCCTTCCTTCTAGTCATCCAAATACACAGGCTAGATTTATAGAACATGTGAGGTGTTTTGTTACATGCACACTTTGACCAGTCTAAGCAATAAAAGGGTGTAGCTCTGTCAAAGTTGCCATTGACATCTTGGTGACCTCTCTGATCAGCCTCCGTCTTTCTCTGTTATCCAGTTTGGAGGGACGGTCTGATCCAGGCAGTGTCTTCAATGGTGCTGTACAACTTCCAGCTTTTAATAGACGTCTTGACCTCCCGAATATATTCAAGAACTTTGAAGTCTTTTTTGAACCATCCCCTGACCTGTTTCTTTCAACAAGATTGTCCCTTATTGCTTTTGAAAGCTCCTGCTTTGCAATTCACTTCCCAATAGAGGGAAACTAGAGAAACTGAATTAATCCCAAAATAATTTAAATCACTATAATTTAACATAGGTGTAGGCAAATTGACTCAGTGTGTGATTTTGAAGGTGATTGGTTATACCCAAGCTAATTTAGGATTCTGTTTAAAAGGGGTTTTGAGACTTACCCGAATGAGATTAATACATCATTTTATATTGAAATATTTAATAAATCCCAGGTTCAAACCTTGAAAATAATGTTGCATGATGTCACGTAAGGTTTCAACTGGTAAGTGCATGTTTAAGTGCATTTGTAAACAGATAATAAATTGACATACATTTTGCCTCACAATTAGTGTCATGTATCAACTGGGTATTGTGTTTTTTTGGGGGGGGAGGGGGTATTAGAATGTTCTAAAGATGTTTTACATGGGGCCGAGAGTGGTGCAGTAGAACATTCTGAAGATGTTTTACATTGGGGCCAAGAGTGGTGCAGTAGAACGTTCTGAAGATGTTTACATGGGGCCGAGAGTGGTGCAGTAGAACGTTCTGAAGATGTTTAACATGGGACCGAGAGTGGTGCAGTAGAATGTTCTGAAGATTTTTTACATGGGGCCGAGAGTGGTGCAGTAGAACGTTCTGAAGATGTTTTACATGGGGCCGAGAGTGTTGCAGTAGTCTTTGCCTACGGTGTACAAGTATAACTAAAGCATACATAAATTATTTTGTTTATTATAACCCATTTTTTTAACTCTATGAAATTCTACCTTCATGTAATATGTTACACTGTGTTCATACTCTATACCCTATCTACCATCGTACTTAGCAGTTGACGGAACGTCGCGATAGAGGGCACCTGAACCAAGGCTGTTGATTAGTGTGTGACGGAACACACAGCCTAATCCTGGCATGTGCTGATGTGTGGGTGAAAACACACGTGTTCTGCTAGTCGCTACATGGTCTTGTGTTGACAACCCGTTGTTCAAAATAGACAACATCACACACACACACACACACACACACACACACACACACACACACACACACACACAGAGATTACGTAGATAAACAGGAATAAGCAACTAATTGAGGGCCGCAGTGTAAGATCCCGTATTATAAAATCATACATACTCATCCTCAGATAGGCACAAAGGTTTGTAGATTCCGTGGTAAACATTTTCTTCGTTTTCCTCCCACGTTGTCGTGATACCGGAACGCTGGACGTTTTCCGGCAGTTGCCAGTGTCGAGCCCTAACAATCTGCCGAGCCCCGCGGGGCGGATACGAAGCGTACAGTAAGGGCAGTGAAATACTGTATGTGATTACGGAACAGGTGGAGGACGAGGCTGCCACCCTCCGTCACGCCTGAGTTCACCATACCAAATGATCGTTCCTCTGGTGCGTGAACAATGAGGACGTTTACGAACGGTGTCATTGACAACTGGTAGCAAAATTCTCGAGACAGGCTTGGTGCAAACTAGTGTCTCCCCCAAGCACTGTTTAATTTCAATGCAGCGCAAATGTTGTAATATTTAAACGATACATTTCTTTCGGTGCCTCAGTGATGGCGAAAGATGCCGTTCGGTGATGACACCTCGGATCAAAGACAGGATAGAGACGTACAGTCATTTACGTCACTGTAGTGTGTGACATTCAAAGGGTTATTTTGATAGAAATGTTTTGTCTTGGTGATGGTACCGGTGCACTAATAATATTACAGTATTACAGTATTATTAGTAGTTTTAGTATTATTACAGTATTACAGTAAACCTGTATATTGAATCAAGGGTTTTGCAGTGAAAGATGTCTACAAACAAAATTAATACATAATGTAATGCATTTAATGCCTGTGTTTGACCTGCTGAAAGTATTGTTCAGAAGAGTTTTGAAGAGTCACAACACACTTGTGGAAATGGTACCAACACACATAAATGTACAGATGTATCACTGAATGGAGACCATGGTGCAGTGATACATCTGTACCTCCTGTCATTCCCATCAGACTCATATCCTGAGTGACAGGATCTGTCAGAGTTAAGTGCCTTGCTCAAGGGCATGATGAAAGATTTCTCACCCCGGGCGGCACCGGGGCTCCAGCGAGGGACCTTTGGTTATATGGCCGCGCGCTCTAACCACAACAATATCTGCTCCCACCATCCACCCCCACCCCTCACGGGGCTGTACATACCCATCCACTAATCAGTGCATCTATAAATACATAATTATACATCATCAAGCACTGTCCTAAATGGCACTCTGCGCAATATGCAAAGCACTGTTTCTGATAAGGGTCCTTTGGGATCGTGGCCCAAAGAGGCCCAAAGGTAAATACGGTGACATTGGGGATACAGCCCGTATGAAGGATGAATTATTTATATACATACATAATCGCTCGCATTTAAATAACCAGGTGCGACATGATTAAAATAAACAGCAGCAGACCGTTTATACATAATCTATCATACCGAAGTGCACAGTAAAATATGCAGGCGTGGAAACGCATATGCGGCTGTGTTCAACCGATGTCCGCCGTGAAATCAACAAGAATTCAGCGCTCAGACAAACCGAACGAGTGTCATTGATTTGTTCTTTATTTGATTGTTGTTGTTTTTTTACAAAGTAAACTCTTGAGAGAAACGGCTAAAGTGATATACTTTTGGACCTGGCAGGAAGTTCTTCCAAAAGTTCTGGAAAACACTGTGGGAATGCCACAGCATGTAATGCCCAAAGAATAATGACAGTATTATTTCAAATACAGAATCATACCCTTCATTTATACCCCTTCATTCATGTGTTTTTAACAGCTTTTATATTTCATAAAGCTTTTATATTGGCTAGTGCTTCTGCTTGTATCAAACAGAGCTTTTCTATTGAAGAATTTTATGATTCATCCATCACTGCTCGTTGAAATAGAAAGGACGGGATGTTATTTAACGTGCGTGTGTGTGTGTGTGTGTGTGTGGTTAGGTGGATGCGGTGCGTGTGATGTTATTTCAATGAAAACAAAGCATTCACTCAAAGCACGGGGTACCTACCTAGGCATACAATGTCCAGTTCAAAAAGCGTTGGATATTAATCAGAGATATGCATTTTATTTTTGTAATTAAAAAAAAATAAAAGAACAGAACATTTTACCGTTGCTGTTTCATGGCTGACAAAATGGGGGAAACGGCTAAAAGAAAGAAGAGGGAGGGAGTTAAAGAGTGCTGCCACTAAATTGCTACATCTAATTTTGTATGCTAATAGCAGTATGCTAACGGCTTGTGTGTTGCAACACCTAAAAAATTACAACAAGCGACGGAACATGATGCGGGGGGAGGGGGGGGGTTTGAGGGCAGAAAGAAAATTAGAAATCTGGTGGTGTTAAAAGTGTTGAGGAAAGACAGAGCAGACAGGATAAAAGAACAAATAGTCTTATTGAGAAGAGTCTTGTTAATTTTAAATAATATCCCGCTTTCTTCAAAGACAAGACCTGGAGGCTTTTAATCTCCACACCTCTCTTTGGCGGGAAGGAACAAAGCCATGTTCTCCCTTTCTCTCTTTTTTTTGCTGTGTCTCTCTACTCTCTTTCATGAGAAGAAGGGGCTTTTTTCTCCCTCAGTTAGTTAATAAGAAATATTCTTGAATATTAAAAGACAAATGAAGTCACGTTAATAATATAAAGAAGTTTGAGTCTTGACTCATCTGTGGCAATAATTGAGTCCCACGAGAGTCAATGGCTTTTGCTGTGTGGAGCCATGTGTGTGTGTGTGCGCACAAATTCTCCATGCAGGTCTATATCTGTCTGCCCATGCAGAAGATTGCCACATGTGTGCTTGTGTGTGCGAGCATAAAGTCTTCAGGTGTCTTTAATGAGCTTTTCAGACACTTTCTTATCTTGAAAATCTTCATCGTAAGTTAATCACCCTCGCTGCATAAAAACCCACTGTGTCACTCAGAACCGAGAAGTGAGAAATCCTGTGACGCTACGGACAATGTATGCATTGTTAATTCCATGTACCGTAAATCACACTTCCAGTTATAAAACAATCAATCTTGTTCATCGCCATCTGGATAAAACTTTCCAAATACTAATTTCTACATCAACATACATTAGACGGTGGCAAATTGTGCATTAGTTCATCACTGGCTTGTTAGCAGTAGCTAGCCCTACGCGGTTTAGTCGCAAGCCAAGATCGGTATGAGCTCAGAGGCGGCGGTAAGCTAAGCCCCGCCTCTCTATGAGCCCATTAGGTTTGTCCAGTGGGGAACCTGGCAGATTCTGCTGCATTATTGGCCTAGTTTGATTCACCAAACACATGAAGTCGTCACATAAAAGTTTGCTTGCATGGTTCGTTTGTTCCTGGTAGTTCATGGCGATGAAGAAAAAAAATACCTATAACTTTTTCTGTCCTAACAAAAAGCCTGACACGCTTTTACTCACAGAAAATGTATAGTTTGTGTTTAGAAAATGCATTAGATGTGAGAATGTCGTTAGGATATCGTACACATTTAGGCTTTTCATCTAACACATAACGTGTGTGTGTGTGTGTCTGCGTGTGGGTGGAGGGGTGTGTGTGTATGTGTGTGTGTGTGTGTGTGTGTGTGCGTTTGTGTGTGTTTCTGCTTGAGTCTATCACTGTAGTATTGCTTTGAATGTGACTGTAGTACAAGAAAGGGAAGACCTTCAGTGAAGGGCGACATAGTTTAGCATGCACCACGCTTCCCCACAGAAACACCTAGTAAGACTACAAGACAGTGAAAGAAAACGAAAGGCAGAGAAAGGGAATACGGAAGAACAATGAGAGAATTGTGTCCTGGTTTTCTAGTTAATCACCCCGGCTAACCCCTGACTATCATAATAAAGACAGATTCCTGTCAACCGTGGTAAATAAAACATTGTACTGAAACTGCTGGGATGTTCAGCGTAGCTTTTCTTTTAAAGAGATTCCTGGATTTAAAGGTGATTCTTCTCCCAAACAACTCCTCATAAGATCTCACAAAAGTACATTAATATTTAACGTTAGTCTGCGGTTAGACACGAACCAGGATTCATTGGGGAAATTTGGCATTTGGATATATGCTAACTGAAGGCCTTGAATTAATGTACTTTTTTTAAAGCAGTCCACTCCAAACGGAACGAAGGACGTTGCCATCACCATTTCTATTCACGCTTCCTTTAAACACCTAGAGAGGAGTCATTTTGACATTACCTTGATAAGACAATAAATAAAATTCAACTAGTGCTGAATACGACTGTTAGAATCTTAATTAGAACTTACAGTGTTGATCATCATCGTACAAGCCTCTATACATAGGCTGCCTGTGAAGGTTAGCACTGATTTTAAGGTTTTATTGTTTACCTACAAAGCATTAGATGGACTTGCTCCTACTTGCCTGTCTAATTCGGTCCTGTCGCACATACACATGCTATGGTCAGGCCTTTTCACTGTACCTAGAATTTCTAGGTACAAACAGCTGGAGGCAGGTGTTTCTCCCATAGAGCTCCGGTATTGTGGAATGACCTGCCGATGATTGTTGTGCGATACACAGATTCGGTCTCCACCTTTAACTGTTTACTGAAGAGGCATCGCTTCAGAAAAGCTTGTGTCATATAATCATCATAATCATCACTCTTATAATCATCACCATGCACAGCCAAAAGAGGACCAGCCACCTTTCAGAGTCTCGCTCCTCTCTAGGTTTCATCCTAGGTTCCAGCCATACTAGGGACCTTTTCCTTGCCATTGTGCATGGTCTTTATTATCTTTATAATTTGTAACTATTTTTCTAGCGTTGTCGATGAGGGACCTGCACAAATCTACTAAAAAATCTAAAAGAACACCCCTCCAGACTCTGTCTGTTACACTACTCTGGATTTGGTAAAGCATTGCATGGTTAGGTGTTGATTTGGAGTGGCATGGAACCGGGAGTGAACACAGAACCACATTTACAACCTTCTGTCATGCAATACCTTACACTCCAGTCTTTGACTGATGTTCTCAGGACTTGGACAGATTTTTTATCGACTGGCCAGTCGTGTCTCCCCAAGCGATCTTTGCAACACATTAGAATAATCTACTGACCAATCATGTCTCCCTAAACTGCCTTTGTTACACATTTATAATAACTACCGACCAATCACTCGTCTCACAAAGACCACCTCAACTTTAGAATAATCTACGGACCAACACTAGCCTTCAGACCTAGCCTTCAGATCCAGCCTTCTGACCTCCTCTTCTCCCTAGTAGCTCCCTGGTCATCCCCCGGAGGGGTGTGGAGGTGTGGTGCAGCGTGCGGTTTTCCGGAGGGGTGTGGAGGTGTGGTGCAGCGTGCAGCGTGCGGTTTTCTGAGCAGCGTGCGCACTTGCTGCAGTGTGTGTGTCGTTTTATCTGTCTTTCCCTGGTCTGAATCATCCCCTTGGGACCGAGCCCGTTTAATGTTAAGTGCCAATTACCTCCAATCCAAGGTTAGCGCGGGCCAAGCACACACACATACACACACGTACACACACATAAACATACTCCAGCATGGCACACTATGCGCCCTAAGCACTTTCATTGCCACAGATGGCCTTCCCTCTCTGGCCATCTCTCTTCCTGTTTGGACGGTTTCTCTCACTACGTCTCTCTCTCTCTCCCTCTACAGCCCCATGCCCCTCCCCAATATCAACCTCCCTCTGCTTCTCTCATTGTGTTATGCCTCCCCCGACTTTCTCCCTAACTTCTTCTTCCTACCCAGCTCTCATTCTTTTCTCGCTCATTTCAATGGGGGGTTTATTGGCATGTCGAGTAAACATTAACAAGGTGGGAAAAATGAACACAGAAGGTTCAATACCGTGAACTATTAAATACAGTGCGCGCGAAAACAAACACAAAATAGCGTGTTTGTTGTTTTGTATTCGTAAAAAACTCCCAGATTCTCAGTTTTTTTCACAACCTTATGTTGGTCTCCGCACTGAACTTTCTGCCTGTGTTTAACATCAGTCTCCAGCTCAGACTGGTGTTGATGGGACGAGAAGTGAGCCTCTCCAACCGAACACACAAACAGGTACTGATGTGCCACGGCTATTGCAACCGCCCGGATAACGACCAACACCTTTTCTCTGGGAAAGTCTTACCAAGCGCAACGAGAAGCATCTGTCTCCAAGGTCAGAGGCCAGACAGCACGATGTGCGCCGAAACTGGAAGATGAATAGCGGATGAGGGCCAACGTCTCAGCGGAAATACTTGCAGCCAACCTACGACCAGGCCTGATACTGCAGTCCGAGTCTCAGCGAGCTGTCTACTTTGGTTAACAGTGTCTTGGGAGGATGTCGTGGACAAAGCGTAACGGGGAAGACCGCGGTTTGCTGAGCTCGCAGCAGCAGAGGTTGGAAAGAGTTCTGATGGAAATAGTGGCACTGGGTGAGGAGAACCCCAGCCGGGCCGCAAAGTGTGCTGGGAGGCGAATGGGCAGGTGTAGACAGAAATCCACTTTGCGTCTTCTAGAAAGTGCCCACTATGAAACACCATGACAAAATATCTCTCTTCCCCATCTGTGTCTAAACAGCATCAAGCAGGTTTCACGTTAGCGCTCGCAATCAACTAGGAAGTACTTTACAGGAAACCTGAAGGTTTGTTCCCATGGATGTAAGAACGTAACCTCTACAAAGGTCTTTGAAATACACCAGGGGAAGAAAAAGTGCTGGAAGGAAGTAGAGCTGGGGCCCCTTATCGATCGGGCACTTCTACAAAAGTCAATCAAGTCGGACGAATGAAGTTCAACGTCTGGAGCTGCACCGAAGTTCACAGAACGTTGGCACCGCTGTCTCTGAGGAGGCTTACCTGAGCAGAGGGGGTGTCAAGGGTGTGCCTTGAGTCAACCGGCGAACAACACCGGTAACCCGAGACGCCAATCCGCCGGGACAGTGTTGGGTGCTGCAGAGGTCAGAGGTCATCGACTCCAGCTGAGAAGACTCTGCCGGCGCCGATTCGCGCCGAGTGGGCATCGGTCACGTTTGCACAGGGATGGTACCCGGGTGCCAGAATTCACCGTGGAGCCTCCTGGCAAAGTCACGAGCCCGTTAAATAGACATCCAAGACGGATGAAATAGCCACCTGATCTCAATCCCGATCTCAATCCCGATCTGTGCTGCGTTTCAGGTTAATACTCAGTCATCTATTGGCAGTAGATGTGTATCATCATGGTCCGTGTATCCAGATATAGAGGTCTCTTTCTACAGCCTACACTCTTCCTCTCTGAACCTCCCCGTTACCATGGCTCGCTCCGTCCCTCTCATTTCCCTCTCTCTTGCTGTTTTCCCTCAGATTCTTTCCCCCCTTTTCTCTTTACCCCCGTCTTTATCCCTCGCCGTCTGAATGATGGAGGACGGTGTTCATTTAAACCCACCAGAGCGTTCGCCCCTAATAGAAAAGACCCAGGAGCCGCGTAGCGCTGTGACACGCGTGTGCACATCCAAGACTGTCCCCGTCTGACAGCCGAGGTGTACCGGCCAATCCTATCGAACTGTGATTTCTCCATCCGGTGTTGTTCACGCGGTGGACGGGAGGACTTCAACCATCGATCACGGATCGTTGGGAGAGAGGGCGAGAAACCCCAAAATGTCAGAACGAGCTCCATTCAAACAGAATAACAATGATTGTTGACGGCCGTTGCCGCGGCGACACCCCCCTCCCGAGCGACGCATGTCGGCCTCATCTGTACAGACACACCGTCCAGGCTCGGAGCGGAATCTAGGATCTCAGCGTAGCCATGGGCAGGGCCTGAGTGGCACACTATTCCGACCAGTGCACTACTTGTGACCAGGGCCCTACGGGGGAAAGGCTGATGTACCCTCCAGTTTATAGGGAACGCGCTGTGTTTTTTTGAATTCAGCCGGTGGCAGGAAGTGGTACAGATTGTATCGGGGCTGTGTTATAAGCCATGACTACGTGCTGCGCCGATCGGATCTGTGTTCCAGTCCGGCCCCGGCTGTTGTTTTGCGGCTTTCTGCCAGACAGGAAATGATGGGAGGAAGACCACTTCTGTGTTCCAAATTCCACCCCTTCTCCTGTGTAGTGCGCTACTTTTGAACAGGGCCCTGGGAGTGTGGGTCAAGACGAGTTGCACCATGAAGTGATTAGGGTTCTACTTGGGAAAGGGCTTAGTGTTCTCTTTTCCCCCATAATGTTCTCTCTTGGAGAAAAAGTTCAATTACACAGTGTGTGTGCGTGTGTGTGCGTGTGTGTGTGTTAGCCAAAATTGCCTGTGAAGGAGATACTAAAAGCTCTTTAGAAAGATGGGTGGGTTGGAGACGATGAAAAAAGACATAAATACATTCTGAACTACAGAGGCTTCATCCCAATTAACACCTTGTTCCCTGTGTAGTGAACTCATTTCCACAAGGGCCCATGGGGTAAAGGGAGCCATTTGGAATGCAGCCACCGAGCAAATAACCAGTGTTTGTGTTACGGCCATGGACTTCTTAACGTTTTGTTTTGGTTTCAGATAGTTGTGCGGTAAAGAGAAAAGTGAATACAAGTGTTCATCTGGCAATGCAGACTCCACACATCATGAACTCCTTTAAAGAACATGGAGAATAATGCATTCATTCAGGTTGCTTTTCCTTTTACAACATAGTGATGCATGTACATAATTGAAAGTAGAGGAGAAAGAGAATAATCCATAGATAGATAGATAGCTAGATAGGTAGATAGAAGTATGTCGAGATGTTTGTTGTTAAAGCTCTGGCTTAATGAAGCGCTTTTACCTCAGACTTTTTTTCCATGGTTTTTCCTATTTCTGGCTTATCCTTTTTCCTATGTTCCAGCTAGATAACTTTCTGTGGTCTCGATGTTCTAGTTAGCTAACCCTTCTGTGGTCATTATGTTCTAGAGTGAGAGTGAGGAGGTAGATTTAGAAAGACGGAGAAAGTGAGGGAAATTGAGAGAGTCGACGGGTTAGAGAGAGAGATAGAGAGAGAATATGGGGGAGTTAGGGAGAATATGGGCGAGTTGGATAGAGACTATGGGGGAGTTAGAGAGAGAGTATGGGGGAGTTAAAGAGAGACCTGGAGAGACAGAAAGAGAGGGAAGTGAGGGTGTTAAAGATCATAGGGAGAGTAAGAGAGAGAGTATGGGGGAGTTAGAGATGGCTGGTGAGAGAGAGTATGGGGGAGTTAAAGAGAGGGCTGGAAAAAGAGAGTATCAATTTGACACGAGGGCGTAAAACATAAAACACAGAGCAAACGGAACAGTCATGGACAAGACAACATAACATTGACTTTTACGTTGAATAAAGAAACACAAACATTCTTTTTATAAAAATCCATAAAAGAGTGAAAAGACTAATAATGACAAGAAAAAAAGGAAAACCATATTAACAATTTAAAAACATTTTCATGTTCTTACAGTACAGTTAAATTAGGGCTTTTGCTGGAGGGTAGGCGCCGTGATACATTGTGTTTTTGAATATTTAGTTTTAAGCTAAACTTTCTGCTTGAGTAACCGTTCTTGGCAGAGCATTCTGCGATGGGATGGCTCTAAACGTAACTGACAAGGCATTAAATCTGTTTTTGGTTTGGGATCCGTGATTAACCCTTTTGTGGCGTGTCTGGTTGGGGTATATATGTCTGTTTGAAGAGCATGCAAACATATTATACAGGCGGTCAGGAATTTTCACGAAACAAATGTTTCTCAAAATCACTGGAAGAGCGATCATTTTACTGAGGATTGTAACGTGCATATAGTTTGGATGGTGAGGAAAAATAAAGAAAATAAACCTACCTTGAATTGAACATCAACTTACCAACCAAAAAATCACAAAAAGGGCCAAACACTCTACTAAGACTGTACCAGTTTATCGTCAGAGCATAACACAAAACCTGACATAACACGTGAAAGCCAGATTTGGACAATACCCACTTATTATCAAAATCCAGAAAAGAGATTTTGAATTTCACACCCACTTAAAGGAGAGCCGTTCTCAAACCGCCCATAACTAAGCCCTCATCTACAGAGATATGAACCTGGAGAAGATCCTCCTACGCCAGATGGTTCTGAGGTTCTGTTCACAAACCCAACAGAACCCACAGAGCCCCAGGACAGCAGCACAGTGAGACCCAACCAAATAGTGAGAAAACAACTACTGCAATGTGCTGATCAAAGCAGCAAGATTTATGACCTGTTGCCATGACAAAAGGGCAACCAGTGGAGCAAAAAAAGAAGAAAACAGTGAACATTGCCAATATTTATCTTATTTTGTAAACTCATTGTCATTCACAATTAAACTATTCGTTTGTAATTCACCAAATGCTTTCAACAACAACTCAACACTCTGATGCCTATGCTTTCACACGGGCGTGATGGAATAAATTCATCTTGTTCGTTTGCTCAGATCTTCTCACGTGGGTTTTTATACTGTGTGTAACAGTCTTGTGAATCAGCCCGCTGTGTGTAAGCCAGTCATCTGTTGCATTGCCAGAATGCAGGCTTTGCCGTTTTGTTTTGGCTGAGGTGCGGCGCTAGAAGAGACAGAAGTCACAAATATGTCTGTAAATATCGGGCTAAGCCAGAGGAACGGGTCGGCATTTTCCCCCCTGACGTTCACAGCCGGCGCGACAGACAAGTAGTCGGTGGCGGCGGCGTAAAAACCGTCCCCGTGACCAAACGTTTGGAGATGCAAACTCGTGAGTAACTCCGTTTAAACCAGGGGGGTCTCGGGAATACGTGGATTTGTTTGGATTTGCTGTATGACCTCCACAATTTGTTCAATCAACTGAAAGCCAGCTGATCATCAGTTGGTGAAAACCATCAAAAATCTTAAGAAATATTGGTTTTGCTCTATGATGATCACAGATCTACAAAGTTAAAGGTGAGCACAGTACACTCTTGGTAAATTTGGGTAGAAGATTACATTTTACTTTTTGTATACAAAATAAGCAGTGCATAACATATACAGTTAGGTCTGGAAATAATTGGATACTGTTTTGTTATTTTGGATGTTTACCAAAATATATTCAAGTTACAGTTAAATAATAAATATGGACTGAAAGTGCAGCCTCTCAGCTTTAATTCACATCCGAATTGGAGGAATGGTTTAGGAATTACAGCTCTTTAATATGTAGCCCCCTCTTTTTCAAGGGACCAAAAATAATTGGACAGTTGACTCAAAAGCTGTTTCATGGACAGTTGTGGGCTATTCCTTCATTATTTCTTCATCAATTAAGCAGGTAAAAGGTCTGGAGTTGATTCCAGGTGATTCAAGGCATTCGCATTTGGAAGCTGTTGATGTGAACCCACAACTTGCGGTCAAAGGAGCTCTGAATGCAAGTGAAACAGGCCATGCTTAGGTAGCAAAAAAAATCCAGAGATAGCAGGAACATTAGGAGTGGCCAAATCAACAGTTTGTTATATTGAGTAAAAAATAACGCATTGGTGAGCTCTGCAACACAAAAAAGCCTGGACGTCCACAGAAGACAACAGTGGTGGATGATTGTAGGATCCTTTCCATGGTAAAGAAAAACCCCTTCACAACATCCAGCCAATTGAAGAACACTCTCCAGGAGGTAGGCATATCATTATCCAAGTCTACCATAAAGAGAAGACTTCACAAGAGCAAATACAGGGGGTTCACCAGAAGGTGCAAACCATTCATAAGCCTCAAGAATAGAAAGGCCAGATTCAGCGAAGCTGATTGGACGGCGCTTCATTTTACAGATGGACAATGACCCAAAACATACTGCGAAGGCAACCCAGGAGTTTTTTAAGTCAAAGAAGTGGAATATTCTGCAATGACCGAGTCAATCACCTGATCGCAACCCGATCGAGCATGCATTTCATTTGCTGAAGAGAAAACTTAAGGCAGAATGACCCACGAACAAACAACAACTGAAGTCAGCTGCAGTAAAGGCCTGGCAAAGCATCACAAAGGAGGAAACCCCGCATTTGGTGATGTCGATGCGTTCCAGACTTCAAGCAGTCATTGCCTGCAAAGGATTCTCAACAAAGTTTTAAAAATGAACATTTTGTTTATGATTGTTAATTTGTCCAATTACATTTGAGCCCCTGAAATAAGGGGACTGTCTATGAAAATGGTTGCAATTCCTAAACGTTTCATACGATATTTTTGTTCAACCCCTTGAATTAAAGCTGAAAGTCTGCACTTCAATTGCATCTCGGGTGTTTCATTTCAAATCCATGGTGGTGGTGTACAGAGACAAAATCATGAAAATTGTGTCAGTGTCCAAATATTTCCGGACCTAACTGTATAACATAACCGTTTTTTTCTTTTCTAATCTTTTAGAAAATTTGTATGTATTGTAGAATCGGTTTCTATTAAAGCTACATGAGCATTGCGCTACCGTATTTAAAATGGAAAATTATCTATGAAATATTAACCTTAAAACTGTTTTATATGATAACTTTCCACTAACTGGGACTGAATAGAAAATGAATTGCTTAGACCTTAAGTTGCCAAAAATGTAAAATATTTGAAAGACCAGAAAGTTTGTTTTGTGCAGTATTTACTTTAGATTTCATATTGTTTTTCAAACTCAATAAAAGCCCTTTACTTTTTGAGAGAGGGAGACGGTGGAGTAGTGAGAGAGAGGCAGAATGTGAAGGGGTTACAGAGAGAGAGGGATGTGAGAGGAAGTTAGAGAGAGAAAAGGAGAGGGACTGAGAGACAGGGGTGTTTGACAGAAAGAGAAGAATGAGAAAGGAATTTAGAAGGGGAGAAGGAGACGGGGTGAGAGACAGGGGGTGTTTGGGAGAGAGAGACTATTTACACAACACTGGTTTAACAAGTGTACTTGTCTGTTCTCCTGCATCCCAAAGAGCACCCTGGTGCACTAGGTCTGACCAGAGCCTCCCTTGGCCCAAGGGGACGTGATTAACTGAAGTGCACCATAACAGGCTTCCATTTGGGATGCAGCCTGTTGGTTGGTATTTGCTCATTCTGGTGTGTGTGTGTATGTGTGCGCCTGTGTTTATGTTGCCCCCTATGCCCTGGTAATCACCAGAACATCTTACAGCGTCTGTGTGTGTGTGTGTGTGGCCCCCTACCCCGTAGTCATCATCAGAAACAGAGCCGTCAGCTGTCTCAAACACACACACCCCAGGGGTTCCTCCTAGTTGTCTAAACAAGGATAATGTAACACGCACGCACGCACGCACGCACGCACGCACGCACGCACGCACACACACACACACACACACACACACACACACACACACACACACACACACACACACACACACACACACACACACACACACAGAGTGAAGAAACCGCGGGTGTTGTTTAACATTACATTGCTTCTCTAATGATGTATAGACTTCACAGTGCCTGCTGGGTGTGTGTGTGTGTGGCGGTGTGGGTGTGTGTGGTTTTGTGGTGTGTGTGGGTGTAGGTGTAGGTATGTGTGGTTTTTTTTGGGGGGGTGTGTGTCTGTGGGTGTGTGTTTGTGGGTGTGTGTGGGTGGATGTGAGGCAGACCGGGTCCCGGTTGGTCCCTGGATGGGAGATCAGATGCGGTGGTGGTGAAGTGGTGTTGGAGGGCCAGATTAAACATTTGGACATTGAAATCACTTAGCAAATGTTCTTTTTCCAGAGCTACTTACAGTAGCGAGGCCACTTCCACCCTTTTTTTCATGCTGACCCCTGTGGGAATCGAACCCACGCCCTTGTGCTACCAAATGTGCTGCACAGGACAATAGTAGTGGATTCTTCCCTCTGCTCTGAATATCAAGCACCAGGGCAGTGACGGGGACATTGAAAGAATAAAAGTGAAACATGTTGATATCTTGACCACTCTAACAGTTACTATAGCTAGGAGTGGTCCCCATGAAAACAACACAACCTCCAAAAAGGAGTAAGGATGCCTGAGACATCATTGTGGCTCACAGATACCAGTGTTCAATTCCCGGTCGGTCAGACATTCCCCACTTGAGAACAGCATAATATCTCTGTCTCTGCTCCAAACAGGGTCATATGTTCTGTCCCACTTCATACAGGGTCATATGTTCTGTTCCGCTCCATACAGGCTCATATGTTCTGTTCCGGTCCATACAGGCTCATACAGTGGATATAAAAAGTCTACACACCCCTGTTAAAATGTCCGGTTCTTGTGATGTAAAAGAATGAGACAAAGATAAATCATGTCAGTCGTCGTTGTCGTGCTGAAAGGTGAACTTCCTCTTCATCTTCAGCTTTCTAACGGACGCCTGAAGGTTTTGTGCCAAAATTGCCTGGTTTTCGTAACTGTTCATAATTCCCTCCACCCTGACTAAGGCCCCGGGTTTTAGCTGAAGAAAAACAGCCCCAAAGCATGATGCTGCCACCACCATGCTTCACTGTGGGTATGGTGTTCTTTGGGTGACATGCAGTGTTGTTTTTGCACCAAACATACCATTTGGAATTATGGCCAAAAAGTTCAACCTTGGTTTCATCAGACCATAACATTTTCCCATGTGCTTTTGGGGGACTTTATGTTTGTTTTTGCAAATGTCAGCCGGGCTTGGATGTTTTTCTTTGTAAGAAAATGCTTCCGTCTTGCCACCCTACCCCAAAGCCCATTCATATGAAGAATATGGGAGATTGTTGTCACATGTAGCACACAGCCAGTACTTGCCAGAAATTCCTGCAGTTCCTTTAATGTTGCTGTAGGCCTCTTGGAAGCCTCCCTGACCAGTTTTCTTCTCGTCTTTTCATCAATTTTGGAGGGACAGTTCTTGGTAATGTCTCTGTTGTGCCATATTTTCTCCACTTGATGATGACTGTCTTCACCGTGTTCCATGGTATATCTAATGCTTTGGAAATTCTTTTGTACCCTTCTCCTGACTGATATCTTTCAACAATGAGATCCCTCTGATGCTTTGGAAGCTCTCTACGGACCATGGCTTTTGCTCTGAGATGCAACTAAGAAAATGTCAGGAAAATCCTACTAAAACAGCTGAACTTTATTTGTGATTAATCAGAGTCACTTTAAATGATGGCAGGTGTTTAATGACTTCTATTTAGCATGAGTTTGAATGTGGTTGGTTAATTCTGAACACAGCCACATCCCCAGTTACAAGAGGGTGTGCACCCTTATGCAACCAGGTTATTTTAAGGTTTTTATTTTTCATTTTTCTCCCTCAAAGATTTCAGTTTTTTTTTCAATTGAATTGTTCACATTATAGATCACATTAAAAATGGAAAAAGTTCTGACATGATTTATCTTTGTCTCATTCTTTTACATCACAAAAACCTGGCATTTTAACAGGGGTGTGTAGACTTTTTATATCCACTGTATGTTCTCTTCCACTCCATACAGGCTCATATGTTCTGTTCCGCTCCATACAGGCTCATATGTTCTGTTCCGCTCCATACAGGCTCATATGTTCTGTTCCGCTCCATACAGGCTCATATGTCCTGTTCCGCTCCATAAAGGGTCCATGTTCATTTCTTCACATTCTATGGTCGCGATTAGGATGGATGTTTATGGTCATTTCATGGATCCTGTGGTGGAAAAAGATAGTAGCTAATCTGATCTTAGATCTGTGGCCTTAAAGTAGCTTGGGTGGAACTCCTGATGCAGCAAACACATGTACACAAACATACACAAATACAAACACATAGACACAAACACATGTACACAAACATACACAAATACAAACACAGACACACATAGACACAAACACATGTACACAAACATACACAAATACAAACATATTGACACACACAGACACAAACACATATACACACACAAACACAAACACATAGACACACACATAGACATAGACGCATAGACACAAACACATAGACATATACATGGAGACATATACATAGAGACATAGACATATACATAGAGACAGACACAGAGACATATACATAGAGACATAAACATAGAGACATATACATAGACACAGAGACATAGACACATATACATAGACACAGAGACATATACATAGACACAGAGACATAGACACAGAGACATAGACATAGAGACATAGACATAGAGACATATACACAGAGACATATACACAGAGACATAGACATAGAGACATATACATAGAGACATATACATAGACATAGACACAGAGACATAGACACAGAGACATAGACACAGAGACATAGACACATACATAGAGACATATACATAGAGACAGACATATACATAAACACAGAGACATATACAGAGACATAGACACAGCCTTGCCCAGCGTGACATTGGTCTTTAGAGTGACATGATAAAGCTGGCTGTAACGGGTGCGTGAGCGGTCCTTTATCAAACTAGCCAGCTGGTTAATGGTGAAACAGAGTAAGAAGAGAGAGACAGACAGAGGAAGGGTGGAGAGATGGAGTGAGACGATAAGGAGAGATAGGCAGAGAGGGTGAGAGTGAGAGAGAAACAGAGCATTTTGGAGAATGTAAACATGGAATATCAAAATAGTGAGAGAGAAGGAAGAAGACAAAAACAGACAGGGGGCAGGGAAGAAGACAGAACAGACAGGAGAAGAGAGAGACTGAGGAAGAGAGAAAGCAAAGAAAGGAAAGCAAGCGGGAGAGAAAGGGAGACAGAGTGAAACAGAGACAGAGAGAGAGAGAATGAGACAGAGAGAGACACACACACAGAGAGAGAGGTTCTACTTCCTACAATCCCTGGCTCCTACCAGGTTGTAAATCCAGCTATCTTTGTCATGAATACTGTACTGGCATCTGAGGATGACACACAGACACTCACACAGAGACACACACACACAGACACTCACACAGAGACACACACACAGACAATCACACAGAGACACAGACACACAGAGACAATCACACAGAGACACAGACACTCACACAGAGACACACACAGTCCATTGGTTTGCATGGGCATCTCTTCACGTTCACTCTCTCTAGCTCCAAGCCTATTTCTCACCCCCCCGTCCATTGGCCTGCATGACATTTATCTCCTTTCCTCTGTTCTCCCTCTCCTCCTGCCTCCCCTCCCGTCTCTCCCTGCCTCACCCTCTCCTCCCCCCATGCCTCCCTGTTTTCTCTCCCTTTTCACTCTGTGGGTTAGCGTGCCTTCTCTCTACCCTCGGTCTTTTCTTCCACCACCGGTGAGATGTCATCTCATCACCATGGAGAGCTCACACGCCTACTGCTGCAGAGCTACAGTGACATCCACAGGCCAAGCCCAGTACTGCAAGAAACAAGAACGCAGGCAAACGCAGACACTCAAAACAATGATTTTAGGTCCGTTTTCTATGTTACGGATTGAATTTTGTAAAAATACGCCGATCCGCTTGAACTGTGACCTTCCACACAGACTATATGCAGGCAGAGAGCCATAGACTCAACTGGCAACTCAAGGGATTTTCGTAATGTTAGCAGAGATTTCTCTGACATTAACTAATGCAGTGGGTAGGTGGCCATATTTTCCCGTTTCACCCTGCTCCATGTCTGGGCTGGTAGACGCAGTGCGACCGTTTGAGCCACAATGGAGTTCTCAGGACTGATTCTCTGCAGGGGAACAAAACCAAGGCATCCTCAAGCAGAGAAAGGGAGGGAATTTAATCACAGCTCTCGAGCCAGAGAAGGATTTGAATGTAGAATAGTGTGTATGGGTGTCTGTGTGTGTGTGTAGGTGGGGGTGTTTGAGTTTGTGATTCTGTGTGTGTGTGAGTTTGTGATTGTGTGTGTGTGTGTGTGTGAGTGAGCGTGTGCATGTCTGCGTGAGCGTGTGTGTGTGTGAGTGAGTGTAGAGCAAATAGGACTGTAAAGGAAAATGAATGGAGAAGTTTACATTGGCAGTATAACAAATGGCAACTGTCAAAAGGAGATGCAATGAGGATAATTCTCAGAATGTGTGCACGTGTGAGAGCAGTTGTCTGTCTGTCTGTCTGTGAGTGGGTGTGTGTGTGTATGCTCAGTCACAGATATTGAACACACACACACACACACACACACACACACACACACACACACACACGAGTGTGGAACACATTCACACAGGGGCTCAGCGTTCACCCATGACGTCTTGTTGAGGGCAAGCACTGGGCTGTGTCCACATTTCTGTCTGCCTGTCTTCCCACTGGGCTAGCCTGCCCACAGAGGGTGTGTGTGTGTCTGTGTCTGTATGTGTGTGCATGTGTGTGTGTAAGAAAGAGAGAGGAATAGACCAGCATCAGAGAGACCCAGAAGAGAAAAGAGAGAACAGAGATCCCATTGTGACGCAGTGACTGACACCTCCTTTTCTCCTAATAAACACCCTGAAGCCAGGGAGAGAAACAGTCACTTATCTTACAGACGGGCGGGAGAGACAGAACAACATTGACAGAGGAGTTAAAGGGACGGCTGGTAAGGGAAAGACAGGGAGGACTTAAGAGGAGAAGGTTGGATTATCCGCCTACCTGGTGTACATTTCACACTCACAGGGACACGGACGGACACACACACACACACCATGAAGTTCGATCATCGTTAATGCCCAACAAGTTTCTGACACTTACTGTACATGCCTCAGAGCTGTAGTGTTTCTGTGTTTGTCCTGTGTGCGCGTGCGTATGCGTGTGTGTGTCTAATCATCTTCAACACAGAAGGTGATGAACCTTGTCAAACAGCCTAGCAGCTCACACCTGTCTAGCCATCTGCAGAACCACGCCCCCAAGGGCACCCTATTTCCTACATAGTGCACCGTGTTTGACCCTGGCCCACAGGGCGCTGCTCAAACGTAGTGCACTAACTAGGGAACAATAGGGAGTTAATTTGGGATGCACACAAGGCAGGGAGAGGCTTTATACTCAGAAATCAGACTGCATATACCTCAGTAGTAGTCCGACTGGGTCAGTAGTAGTCCGACTGGGTCAGTAGTAGACCGACTGGGCCAGTAGTAGTCCGACGGGGCCTGTAGTAGTCCGACTGGGTCAGTAGTAGTCTGACCAACCGGTCTTCATAAAAGTTTCTTCGACCTACCAGTCCCTAATAAAAGAATTTCTTCAACTAACCAGACTTACTGGTTAGTGTTTTGGTTTATATAACTGTGGGTGTTTATGTGTCTGTGAGACCTAAGGATTTGTATAAAATACATCGTTTTCATCAGAGCCATTAGTCATTGGGACTGTTTGTCATGTACCATATCTTTAGGACAGCAATTTCAAGTGCCATTGAGTTATAGGAGCAACTGTGGTTAAACAAAAAAAATGTTTTGTATCTTTTTGCTACTCAGCTTTGATCTAAATCTTGTCCCTACAAAAGTTTTTCAGGCCAATGAAAATAATCGCAACCTAGCTAGCAAAATGAATTTACTCATTAGACTAGCTAGCTAACTCTTCCTGATTTAAAGTAGCTTGTTTAATTTAGCATAACGTTGTATGCTAAGCTAAGTGCAAAACGTGTCTGCAGAATAGCACAGATCGAGTATCGCCACTAGTGATAAGCTGTGCACAGCAGCTTACAGTGGAGTGTCCGACAGCACTCCACTGTAAATGTCAACAACAACCGACAGGAGGCAGCTGCTTTGTGTACCCTTACAAAAAAATAGTATACTCTTAAGTATATATATTTGTAAGTATACTTCAGTATACAAAGTACGCTATTTAGAAGGTACTTCAAGAATACTAGACATATACTTATTTATATACTATTTTTTCATTAAGTAGACTAAATTGGCCCACATTTTAGTTTTAGTACACTTTAAAGTTCATTTAAAATATACTTTTGAATACTTTAAAGTTTCTGTGTAGTAAACTTTTAATTTATGAATTAAGACTTCTTGAAGTACTTAAAAGTATACTTTTGAATGCTGCAAAGTATCTGTGTAATGCACTTTCAATTTATGAAGTAGACTTCTTGAAGTACTTAAAAGTATACTTTTGAATAATTTGAAGTGTACTTTTAACTACTTCAAGAAGTTTACTTTTAAAATATCTCTGCAATACACTTCATATTTACTAAGATTTACTAAAATAAGGTCAGCTATCTGATATGAATTCCACTAGTCTCCAAGTGTATTTACCATCTTTAAAATAAAGGAATTACTTATTAATTTAATTGTCTAGCCATGGTAGAACTCAAATTACCAAAAGAAATCTGAGACGCAAGACAAAATGTGACTCAGACACATTTATAGTGAAACAGTTTAATTTTTCAACGAAATGTTATGTCAGCTAGGTACCCAAAAGCATCATTGCTAGCTAGCTAGCTACCTACAACAACATTTTCGCCATTAATGTTACTTCATGAAGCTTCATCTGACTTTTCTCTATGTTCCATACACACAATACATGCTGTAGCTGAATTGATATATAGACATTTTCATTAATACTCCAATTGATAATTATTTAATAGGATAAGAGTATATGGCTTTATGATGTTTTGGCAGTAATTAAGGTTACAGGTTCAGTAAAAAAAAACATCTTCAATATGCAGTGCATAATAGAATTTCCTTGACATGAATACTTAGAATATACAAGATGAATCTCAGAAAAGTAACTTGTACCACTATGAAACAAAACCCCTTGAAACCCATTAATATTGATAAAATGAAGGTGTGGTACAATGGCTTTTCAAGAGGTTAATTAAGGGGTAGTAATTGTAATTAAGATGTAAATGTATCGTTTGTAATGGATTACGTGCCTGGATCTTCTGCAATGCTCTCTTCTTTAGATATCGCTTCCTGTCTCACTCTTCTTACTTTCTCTCTTGTACTCCTCTTTTCATTGTCGTTTCCATCTTCATCACATTCCTCCTCATCCCTCTTATGTCATCTTTCCTTTCTAAACCGGATTAAAAAACAATGACTGTAGATGTACAAATTTGATAGGCGACACACAGTCACTCTCACAATGTAACCTAAGGCAGTTTCATTCATGGATTATTGAAATAATAGGTAAAATCCACATTGTAAGCCTTACAGAAAACAGTTCACTGTACATTTCCTTATCAAATAGCCCTACTGTAACACCCCCGAATTCCAGTCCTTGTGTTGTCGTCTGTCTGGACCCTACGTTTGTGGTTATGTGCACCTGGACTTAGTTTTTGTTGATAATCATTCACACCTGTTTGTGTCTTATGTGTGTATATTAGGGTGGTCCTTAGTGGCATGTACAAATAATTCTTAGAATTTGAAATACGGCACCCTTGCATTTGATAGATTTTGGTATAAAAGTAATATTTAAAAAAGGTTGTGGAGATTCAATGAGTTTTAGAGATTGCTACCGGACATAACGTATATAAAAAGGCAGAAAGTACAGAAATATTATGTTTTTTTATGCACAAGTTCAACATTTTCTTGTGGTATTTAAGCTATTTATCTCAAACACACAATCACACAAAGGTCCTTTTCAATACAAACATGTTTAGGCCCTAGTGACAGTTCATGTTTAGATTGATTCATGTTTGCCCATAGGCTTATGCATTTAATTATACAACACAAAAATATGTTATATAGTAGGAGGAAAAAGATCTGGCTCCAGATATAATAAATAAAATATAGTACATCATTCAAATTATGTTGGAGAATAATTTTTCCAAACTACTAAAATATTGTGCTCTGTCTCAGGACCAGCACCATGAGGGGGCAAGAGGGGGCTTAGGCCCCTCAGTTGAATTTTCTGCCCCCCCAGTTTAAGTTTTAAATACTCTATAGAAAAATAGCCAAAAAAAAGATCTGCCCCCTCGCCATTATTTTCTGCTCCCTCAGTCACTTCGTCCTGGCACCGGGCCTGCTCCGTCTTCTGATTTTGATTCAAACATTTCTGTTATTGTCATACAGACGTTTAAAAATGTTGCATGCACACGCGAGTTGTGGATCAACCAATCTGCGCTTCACTTCACCAAGATTTAAACAAGAACACAGCCGGCACTCCCACATCTGGTTACAAAAAGAAGCCAGCTTTGTTCACGGAACACTGAATCTGCTGAGCCACATTTTACGGAATACATCTCAAGACTGGACTTTTCATACACCTGTGATGTTATATTATGTAAAAAATATAATTTTGTCAAACTTACTTTGGGCTCTTACTCTGGAGTCAGATGAAAGACCTCTGCTATTTTCAGGCGATGGTACTCTTTTTATGAAGCAAAAGCAAATAAAATACCTTACTTCAATAAAATGCATGCACATGTAACACAACATGAAAGCGCTGTTACTAAGTATTAATATAAGCAGTATTGCTTCCTCCACTGACAGTTTGCACTGCCCTAGACTTGACCCGAACCTGCGATCCTCTGCTTCGCAACACGTGACTGTTCCAACCGACTGAACTATACAAAAGGTACCGATTGGATAGCCCCTCGGTGACATTTCAAGCTAACTGTTGAGTGAGTTTAACGAGACAGAACAAGTGCAAAACAGTATAGGCTATCCTTACACATATTCTAATAATATTTTTCTAAATAGTCACAATTAACAATGTTACAAAACTAAACAGGTTACTAAAAGCAATCTTTGAAGGTCAGGATGTAGAAAATGCTGCTTCATGAAGCATGCACAGTTTTTTTTACCTACACAATATTGAGGCAAAACAGCAAATGTGAGGCAGCTCCTGCCACTGGCAATTATGACTTACCTTTAAGAATCAGCTCCTAGTAAAATGTCCGCCCATTCTTTTGAGATTGAGATGACCCCACATGTCTGCGGAGGAATACCAAATAAACAAAACTTTTAAAAAGCATAAAGATGTATATTTTTTTTTTTTTAGTATCTTTCACAATACAACTTTAAATCTGGTGTGACGACCACACAACATACTATAGCTTTAGTGTATGCATAAATGGTTTTACCTTTGTTAATATTGATTCAGTTGCCTATTTCATGACATTCCCTTTAATAACAAGACAACTGTTTCAACTGGTGGGAGATGACTGAGTCTGTTAAATGTAATATTGTAGCGTATCAGCCATGTGAAAAAACCCTTAACCAACCATTCCAGATTAGCTGTCCTCTGCCATCCACCCTTCCAGGTTTTATCAGTTCCAGATTTGTAATTATTTAACAGATAGCATTTGTCCCTCTCTTTTATCCAAACAGAATTACTAAAGGAGTTACTGAATTACCTTTAATACTTTTTTGTACTGGCTTCGTGTTAGATTCAAACCCACAATGCCACTGTTGCAGGTGCCATGCACTACCTAATGAGCAAAAGCTCTCTAAACATTTGTGACAACACTATCTTTAGAAGAGACAGACAGGGAAGACATGAATTGAACAATCCTTGTATCCTCTCTCCTTGTCTCCTTTTCAAAACTAAATTGGATGATAAAGTTTTATGGCCTCCTCCTCTGACCTACTGCAATGGGCTTTGAAAGGGAGATAAAATACACTCTTACCCGTATTTTGTGATATCAACATTGAGAAATCAAATCTTGTTGTTAAAAGTTTTTAAAACCATATACTTTAATCATTTCACAATAATAATGTAAAAAAATGATAAAACTTACTAGAAATGCCAGAAGCAGTTGACCTAGAAGGCATTCACGTCTTAGGAGAATCTCATGTCGTCAGTGTTTGGATTTGTACTGATTAGCAATCATTCCAGGAAACCACAAACTAAACCACAAAATAAGGAGTGTGGAAACAGTAACAAATCATTCCACCATCACCATACTACATAATTAGTCTTCTGATCCATCCGTAATCCCTTTACCTGTTCTGTAATATCAATTTTTATTTTAATAACCAATGATAAAGCACCAGCTAACAGCCACCTGCACACTTTTAGAAACAATTTATTTTTTCTCAATTTTCATCTTCAGGCTTCAACTTGTAAGTCAGACCTGGCAGCTATGAAAATGTACAGCATGTTGTGGTACCGATAGCTACTACACACTTGCATGTAAGAATAGTCAGCCCATATTGACATTGACCCTAGGTAGCTAGATATACCATCATCATCAGTGGGTATATCATTATCATTAGTTACCTGCTTTTACCAGCTATATAGACTGAATATATTGAGTTTGCTAGCCAGCTTCATAGTGGGCTAGTCAGCTAGGTACCCAAAAGCATCATTGCTAGCTAGCTACAACAATAGTTAGCCATTAATGTTACTGTGTGTAGCTTCACTTACCGTCACAGAAGGCCAGCCATTACGTCTGAAAATGTTGATACAATCGTTTTCTTCGTGAATATGTAAATACAACTCCTCTATATACTACATTTCCGAATACCTTAATTAAAATTAACAACGATACACAACGGTTAACTATTTAGCTAGTGATGGGCTTACTACGCTTACGACTAGATCGCGCGCCAACTTTAGAAACCTGCGCTGACCTTACTTCGCAGTAGGCGCGCGCAGGACGGACACCGCCTGTGATCTGCTGAAGGTTAGTACGGACACGAGACGACAACAGCTCCTTAGAACCAAAATTAAGGCAGTTTTCAATGGTCTAAATAAGACTTTTGAAATGAATGGATACTTTAACTTACGATTAATGGATAAACACAATGCATCCCTTAAAATGTCCTAATATTGACTTTTAAGGGTTCCAGTTTGAATCCAAAATTAAGGCATTTTTCAGTGGTCCAAATTAGACTTTTGAAATTAATGGATAATTTAAGTTACAATTAATGGGTAAACTCAATGCATCACTTAAAATGTCATTATATTGACAGTTAAGGGTTCCACCTTAAAACCAAAATTAAGGCATTTTTCGGTGGTCCAAATTAGACTTTTGAAATGAATGGATAATTTATGGGATTTAATTTTCTTAATTAAGGACCCATTAATTCATATTAAGGTATTTTGTATGATTTCCGGGGTTGTTTAAGGCAATATTAATGATATTTTAAGGGATTCAAGTTTCATAGTGTACTGCAAGTATTTCAACTGTTTTGGCTGTATAATGGAAGTGAACTTACATCCTACTCCAGTAGAAATGTATACTATTTATTTCTATTTGGTAGTATACTTAAGTTCAAAGTGTTAAATAAGTAAACAATTTTCTTAGTGTACTTCTTGAAAGTATATCAAAAGTAAACTATTTTCTAAGCCTACTTCGTGAAAGTATATCAAAAGTAAACTAAAAGTGTATTATCCAATTTTTAGTGTACTTGTAGTTTACTTTAATGAACTTTTTTTTGTAAGGGTAAGCTAATAATGATGCTACTTTTGGTAATGGCAGTCAGCTAGGTCTGGTGAAATATATCATTGTGTGTGCTTCACTGGTTTGCTGGCTATGCCTCCCTTTGGTTTCATAGATTATGAGGGGCTTGTTCAGCTAAGATCATTATCCTAGCTATCTAGCTCTTACCTAGCTAATGTTAGATAATTCATGCTGGCTTTCGTGACATTGTCAGACGTGTAAAAAAACTCCTTACCTCTGATTTATTTGACTCATGATTTTGGCTAATTCGGCTCATGACATAGGACCTTTTGGACATGATGGCGACACAATGTTGTTACATCACCTGTGATCCATGAAAAGGCCATTGGGGAATTAGCACTGAATGTCGATTGAAGAGGTTTAGTGGTAAAAAGTGTCTGGACTGAATAAAATAGTGGGCAGTTCAGTGGGCAGGGAGAGAGGATGAGGGAGAGAGAGAATAATGGGAAGAGAAAGATAAAGAGAGAGAAGGGGGGGTTGATACACCTCAGTGATTGCAGCTTGAAGGCGGAGTTAGCGATCCAATACACACACACACACACACACACTGTGTTGGAAGCAAACCTTTGTATAGGCCGGTCACACGGTGGTGACCACAGTAGGACACACACTGTCAGGCTACAGCTTCTACGGACCACACACACACACACACACACACACACACTGACACAGACTGGACCTTCTACTGACCACACAGACACACACAGACTGGACATTCTACTGACCACACACACACACACACACAGACTGGACCTTCTACTGACCACACACACACACACACACACACACACACACACAGATTGGACCTTCTACTGACCACACACACACACACACACAGATTGGACCTTCTACTGACCAGACACACACACACAGACTGGATCTTCTACTGACCACACACACGCGCACACACACACACACACACACACACATACACACACACACACAGACTCACAGTGTGCAATCAGAGCTTGAATACTCATCAGCAACCCATGATTACCACTAGGCCATCTCTCCCTCTCTCTTTCCTTCTTTCTCCCTCCATCCTTCCTAAACACTTATACACATATCCACCTCCTTTCACCACTCCTTTCTACCGTGACTCCTTCCCATCTCACTGCCTGTCTGTCTGTCTCCCTATCTGCCTGTCTGTCTTTCTGTCTCTCTCACACTGCCTGTATCAATTTCTCTCACTGCCTCTCTCGTTCACTGCCTGTTTCTCTCAGTCATTACTTGCTCGTTTCTCTGGCTCTATCTGCCTCTCTCCCTCTATCCTGTATACAAAACTCTTAATTGCCATGGAACGTTGCTATCCAAATTATATAACCCCCTATCTCTCCAACACTTCACGTCTCTCATTTTTCACACACACACACGCGCGTGCGCACATCTAACCCAAAGCGCCCTTTTCTCTCCACACACACACGTCAGACAGTCACGCTCTGGGGTAGATGTGTTGGATTTGTTTTCTTGGTTACCATGGAGACCATCTAGTCTGGTGATAGGTGTCGGTATCACACCACAGAGGGAGGGAGGCCGGGAGAGTAAAAAGAGTGAGCGCTTCACTCCCTGCTGGCTTTCACTACTTGGTAGTTAGGATGAACTGGAGTGACACACTCCTCCTCGTGTGTTTGTGACGTGCGCCGTTATGCCGCCGCGGTCCTTCCGGCTCACTTCCATCTGCCAGACCCTCCACCGTTTCTTGGGCCAGAGCTTGCTCCTCATCACTCTCGTTCTCATTCTGTCCTTTCTCTTTATCTATCTCTATCAGAGCATATGTTTCTGTTGCTTCTGTTTATTATCAATCCACCGCTTTTTTACCGCCACCACTTCCTACAAATAAACAGTGCCTTCAAACCCGGCATTCAAACCCCAGTCCAATTCTCTTATGTTACTGAAAATAACACTTTCTGTACAATCAAACACTGACAGTCAGTATCAGTTATTGTTGACATTGCTTTTCATGTTGGTAAATATTTGTCACTGTATTAAAAAAAATATATATATATATTATTAATGTATATTAATGTATTATTATTATTATTATTATTAGCAGCCTACACAATATCACAAATGATCTTACTCACAAATAAATTCCTTGCTTTGTGTGTCACTAAGTATTTACATACACTACTACTGGTTTAGCAAATACTGTAACTTACCAGCAGAAACAAATAGGTGTTTCATTTCATTGGGACAGAAATACAAAATGATATATATTACATTGATTTTAATAGCGTGTTCAACTTAATAAACAACACAAAAAGAGGCACTGGGAACCTCAGAGCTTGGCGGAGACTCCAAAATTCAAGAACTAAAAGAGTTCGCCCATATCCAAGGTTTTTCAGGTGTGACACAAGGGGCCAGTTAAAAAGTGCACTGGAAAAGGGTCTACGCGGCGAACAACTTGAAATGTTCGGCGATAAACGTTATACGTTCACGCCGTATTAAAGGGTTCAGCTTGACTGCCCTGGTGCTGTGTAGACGTCCAGAGTACCCACGCAGAATCTGCTGAAAAGATTCTTCCACTTCACCGCCCTTCCAGAGGATATTTGCTGATGATGTGTCTTAGCCGACAGCAGGAAGTTGGTGTCTGAGACGGATCGTTTGAATGTGTAGAACTGACTGCCCCAATCTTTGTTAAACCAGTGGTCCAAGCAACACCTGGACGACCGCCACCCACGAAGCTCCGTTGCCCCACAAAAAAAAACAACAGCCCTCGAGAAGCAACGCTGACGACTGTGTCAAGGTCTCGAGAGCGAGTGACGTAACTGATTGAAATGCTAGCAGTGGGCATCTGTAACTGCCTAGCCATTTTACACCAGTTACACTCACACCGTTTTGGACCTCTTTTGTTTCCACAGCAACCCCAGCTGCTAGGCGGGGCCCCACTGAGTGTTCCGAAGCCCCGCTGAGTGTTCCGAAGCCACACTGAATGTTCCGGGGTCCCACTGAGTTTTCCTGGATCAACAGCACCAATGCAACTCCAGTGTAACTCCATGGCCTAACCATTGCTCTTGCCCCTCGACCAATAAAAGCTGCGGCCGTTGAGAAGCAAGGGAAACAATTAACTGAAGGTCTCAGAGCAAGGGCAATCAACAGCTGAGATGCTACTAGGGTATTAATACAGTGCAATCAACAGCGGTAATTCTGTATACCAACTGGAAAGTATTTTGCTGTGGTTTCTACAGTGTTATGCTGTTGCACACACACACACACAACACATAGAAACACACACAGCCATGAAGCTCGACGAGGTCAGGGAGGTTGTTTGGTGTTTCGTTCTCCTCTGAGGTGTGAATAAATGGCTGGCTTGTGGTAGAAGCCCATGGACCTCTGCCATACAAACTCTGTACCTTCCATCTGACCTCTGTACCTTCCATCTGACCTCTGCATCTGCCATCTGACCTCCTAGCGATAATGGCTCCCTAAAGACTAAATATAGTGTAGTGTTTAAAATGACACCCTAATCACTAGATAGTGCCCTTTTTTATCAGAACATTGCGCTAAGGGGTGCGCTGCTGTTTGGGAATTGACAAACTGCAAAACTTGAGTCAGATTTAGTTTGTGAATGTCCGTAATCCTAAACCCAATCCTAATGGCCAGGAACTTCATCCTAAACCCAGTCCTAACTACTAAGAGCTTCTAGACGTTATCTTCTTTTGCACATGAAACCCAGTAGGAATTGTATAGACGCCAGGATAAGAACAAAGGCTACTCTTTGAGACACTTAATTTACTAGGGGGGGTAATTATATTGCAGCCCTTTAGCAGGAGGGAACACCACGCTCTGATACAAAGTGTTCTTTCTCAGTAGCAGTGGTTGCATCCAATTACTAATGACTTATGATGTTAGCAGCAAGACCACATGCAAAGCTAGGCCTATGTTTTCCTTGTGACTGTGTATTGAGGATTTGCATTCGTAGGAGTGTGTGTGTGTGTGTGTGTGTGTGTGTGTGTGTGTGTGTGTGTGTGTGTGTGTGTGTGTGTGTTTAGTGAAGCAAGATATTTTGCTGTAGAAGTAGATAATTAAAGATTTGTAGCTTGCAGTGTCAGACACAGAGAGAAGAAGATACAACTTGCAAACTAGATCGGCTGTGCTGTGCGCGAAAGCTTTGCGAAATATATTTAAACGGTCACGTTTTTCAATTATTGTATCTAAACCACTAGTACTCACCAGAGAGCGTCTGCCTTGCGTCTGCCTTGCTGCCTTGCTAATTTTACTAGTACTATACTGTCCTTTATATTCTACTAGTACTACACTGTCCTTTATATTCTACTAGTACTATACTGTCCTTTATATTCTACTAGTACTACACTGTCCTTTATATTCTACTAGTACTATACTGTCTTTTAATTTTACTAGTACTATACTGTCCTTTAATTTTACTAGTACTATACTGTCCTTTATATTCTAATAGTACTATACTGTCCTTTATATTCTACTAGTACTACACTGTCCTTTAATTTTACTAGTACTATACTGTCCTTTAATTTTACTAGTACTATACTGTCCTTTAATTTTACTAGTACTATACTGTCCTTTATATTCTACTAGTACTATACTGTCCTTTATATTCTACTTGTACTACGCTGTCCTTTAATTTTACAAGTACTATACTGTCCTTTATATTCTACTAGTTTTATACTGTCCTTTAATTTTACTAGTACTATACTGTCCTTTATATTCTACTAGTACTATACTGTCCTTTATATTCTACTTGTACTACACTGTCCTTTATATTCTACTAGTTTTATACTGTCCTTTATATTCTACTAGTACTATACTGTCCTTTATTTTCTACTAGTACCACACTGTCCTTTATATTCTACTAGTACCACACTGTCCTTTAATTTTACTAGTACTATACTGTCCTTTATATTCTACTAGTACCACACTGTCCTTTATATTCTACTAGTGCTACACTGTCCTTTATATTCTATTAGTACCACACTATCCTTTATATTCTACTAGTACCACACTGTCCTTTATATTCTACTAGTACCACACTGTCCTTTGTATTCTACTAGTACTATACTTTCCTTTATATTCTACTAGTACTACACTGTCCTTTATATTCTACTAGTACCACACTGTCCTTTATATTCTACTAGTACCACACTGTCCTTTGTATTCTACTAGTACTATACTGTCCTTTATATTCTACTAGTACTACACTGTCCTTTATATTCTACTAGTACTACACTGTCCTTTATATTCTACTAGTACTATACTGTCCTTTATATTCTACTAGTACTATACTGTCCTTTATATTCTACTAGTACTACTCTCTCCACTCTCCTCTCATCTTTGGTTCTTTCTATTTCCCTCCTGAAAGTACAGAGACAGGAACTTTGATAGTATTAATATATTATGAATACCATTAATATAATCTTAAAGACATTAGGTTACAGTGTGTCTGCTAAGTTTAAATGTCACATCCTCACTAGTACGTGCTTCCATACAGATTCACACTTAGCGGGGAATCACACCGCACACCACACACACCAAACACACCACACAAACCAAACACAGCACACACACCAAACACACCACAAACACACACCAAACACAACACACACACTTTATCTGTATTAATCAGTGAGCTAAGTAACGAGGGATGGATTATGTCCAAAGAGCCAGGCGGACGAGGAGGGGGGGGGGTAATAACTCCTCAACACTATCATCCTTCCGTACCTGATTCTAATGAGACATTTGGAAACTTGCGTTTTAGCCAGGAGGCATTTTAGTAGGAAGGAAGAGGATTGGGCAAAGGTTATGGAGGAGTTTATATCCTTCTTCAGGGGAAAGTTCTGGATGACTGGGCACTTGAAAAGTGAGGCTACTGTTGGTGTGTGTGCATGTGTGTGTGTGCGATGAGTAATGTGTAGGTGGAACAGGTCCAAAGGTGTGTGCGAAATATTAGGTTGAACGCTCAGTAAAACTACTGACTAGCCTTTAGCCAGAGGGTTTGATGTGCTTGGAGAGAATAGGCATCCTTTATCATAGAAATACAGTGAATAGAACAGGCTTGAATTGACTTCAGTGGGGATGCCCCTTCTATTCACGGTAAAACCTATGTATAGGGTTGATGCATAAATTCACTAACCTTAGATACGCAGACACAGATCACCAACATTAGCAACACAGTTACGCATCAGCAATGTTTGTTAAACAGCTGCACGTCCCATGACATTAGCTACACCGCCTCACGTCCCCTGACATTAGCTACACAGCAACACATCCACTGACATTAGCTACACAATAAACACATCCACTGACATTAGCTACACAGTAAACACATCCATTGACATTAGCTACACAATAAACACATCCACTGACATTAGCTGCACAGCAACACATCCACTGACATTAGCTGCTCAGCAACACGCCCACTGACATTAGCTACATAGCAACACATCCACTGACATTAGCCACATTAGCTACATATCTAATAGCGCTAGCAACACGTCCACTGACATTAGCTACATTAGCTACTGTACAGATCTAGTAGCGCTAGCTACACGTCGCCAATGTTAGCTACGCAGCTCCATTAACCATAACTGCAGCTGCTCATCATCAGTTCTCAGACCTCTCCTTGGGAACCAGCTGCCATTCGATTAACTTATGTACTAACTGGCACTCCCTTGGTTAGGTGAATCAGACGATCTAGTTCAGGGCTACGATAGAGGCGTGAAATGTCGAGACGAGTTTGAGAAGCGCTGCACTAGCCTCTTAAACCAGGTCTCACGTTAAACAAATGTGTTTAAAAGGGGTCAGACACCAGCGTAAATCAGTTACAGCTCACAGCAGATGCCTTGCTTGGGCGGAGCTCCAAAAGGTGCTCTCTAGATTGCTGTCTTGAATGCAACATTGCCAGAGGGTGGCCGGGGAAACCGCCGATTCAAACCCATGTTGATTCCGTGTTTGTAGCGAACAATACGCTTCTGTCAATAACAAATATAACCTTTTGTGAGATTAATCACCATTAGTGCGACCAGACTTCACACTAGGTGTGGAGGATTAAACGGGACGTATACCGCTGAATGATGGGGTTTCTAAAGCAGTGTGTAGCTCTGTCGACTCACAGGATTGCACAAAATGGAGGGAGATGGCTAAGAGGGGTACTGCAAAGCAGCCCCTCTTTCCTCTCCTTCCACCTCTCTCATCCATCTGTCGTTTCTCTCCCTTTCCCTCTACATCTCTCCTCATCTCCATTTCTCATCTCCCTTTCTCTCTTTCTCTTCCCATCTCTCTCTCCCTATCCCACTCCCGTCATCCATCTCTCCCTCTCTCCTCTCCCTCTCTCTCCCTGCCTGTCTTGCTCCTCACACCTAATTTTTCCTACCTCTCTCTTTTCCTATCCCTCTGTCTCCTCTCTCATCCCCCCTCCCCTGTCCCTCTCTTCTGTCAGTCGTTATCAGAGGTTGACAGAGTCTGGAGGAATGCATAATGGCCCAGAGAGACTGGAAGAGAGGACCATGCTATTCATTCCTTCATTCACTGGAGTGGTTGTCATTTCTTCATCTTTTTTCCTCCTTTTTCAGAGAAGTGTGTGTGTGTGCATGTGTGTGTACGTGTGTGTGTGTCATGCTGTTAGGTTGTTAGGTCATGTTATCACTGTGCTTCAGTTTGAGAGCCCTGCTTTTCTTGGCATTTCCTCTCTCCTCTATCTTTCTCTCTTCTATCTTTCTCTCTTTTTTTACTCGTTGGCTCTCTTGCTTTCTGAAAGGATTATTTGAACTGTCATGTTTTCTTTTTCTATCTCCCTCTTGCTCCCTCCCTATCTCAAACTTTAAATCACCTGCTCTCTCTATTCAATTGAATCCTATTCCCCTAACCCCCACCCTAAGCCCACACACATACACACACACACACACATACACACACACACATACATACACACACACACATACACACACGTTGTTGCCAAATGCAACCTGAAGTTCAAACCCTCGCTTCAGAGTCTTAACCTCTCACCATAGTTACAACTTCATTAACTTAAGTGACTTAAGTGAACACCTGCCATTAATTGCGGCTGATTTTGAGGAAACACGGCTCTTGGGCTGACATGCTGACGTGATGAAAGTTGACACTTGACTGGTAAAAACGGGGCTAAAAATAAATATGCTAATTAAAGATGCGTGTTTGTTTGCAATTTCCTCGGTTCGTCTCCATGCGTCAGCTAATGACATGTCAGAGAATCTGAATCAGAATCACGTTTTATTTACCAATCCCATTGCCACATTCCCATTGTAATGTGCCAATGGCAGGTGACAACGTGTAGGAACAGAATGCACCAAATATTGGCTGCATCTACTATAACGGGATATGAACACTCAGTATCCTACACATTAATTTAATTTGATGTAGACGTTCACAGTATCAGCGTGTAGTATCATCGACATCACATTTACAGATTTTGCAGTTCCATTGTACGCGTCTGGAAAACAGAGTATGTACAGACGGGTGATGAATTGAAGGAAAAACCTGATTAAATGAGTGGAGGAACATAACGAATGCAGATGCTTCCATACAGATGTACCTGCATGATACAATTAACCAATTAACATCCTGTCATGCTCTGTGGCATGTACAGTATCTCACAAAAGTGAGTACGCCCCTCACATTTTTGTAAATATTTGATTATATCTTTTTATGTGACAACACTGAGGAAATGCCACTTTGCTACAATGTAAAGTAGTGAGTGTACAACTTGTATAACAGTGTAAATTTGCTGTCCCCTCAAAATAACACAACTCACAGCCATTAATGTCTAAACCACTGACAACTAAAGTGAGGACACCCCTAAGTGAAAATGTCCAAATTGGGCCCAAAATGTCAATATTTTGTGTGGCCACCATTATTTTCCAGCACTGCCTTAACCCTCTTGGGCATGGAGTTCACCAGAGCTTCACAGGTTGCCACTGGAGTCCTCTTCCACTCCTCCATGACAAAATCCCGGAGCTGGTGGATGTTAGAGACCTTGCGCTTCCATTTGAGGATGCCCCACAGATGCTCAATAGGGTTTAGGTCTGGAGACATGCATGGCCAGTCCATCACCTTTAACCTCAGCTTCTTTATCAAGGAAGTGGTTGTCTTGGAGGTGTGTTTGGGGTCGTTATCATGTTGGAATACTGCCCTGCGGCCCAGTCTCCGAAGGGAGGGGATCATGCTCTGCTTCAGTATGTCACAGTACATGTTGGAATTCATGGTTCTCTCAATGAACTGTAGCTCCCCAGTGCAGGCAGCACTCATGCAGCCCCAGACCATGACACTCCCACCACCATGCTTGATTGTAAGCAAGACGCACTTGTCTTTGTACTCCTCACCTGGTTGCCGCCACACACGCTTGACACCATCTGAACCAAATACGTTTATCTTGGTCTCATCAGATCACAGGACATAGTTCCAGTAATCCATGTCCTTAGTCTGCTTGTCTTCAGCAAACTGTTTGCGGGCTTTGTTGTGCATCATCTTTAGAAGAGGCTTCCTTCTGGGACGACAGCCATGCAGAACAATTTGATGCAGTGTGCGGCGTATGGTCTGAGCACTGACAGGCTGACCCCCCACCCCTTCAACCCCTGCAGCAATGCTGGCAGCACTCATACGTCTATTTCCCAAAGACAACCTCTGGATATGACGCTGAGCACGTGCACTCAACTTCTTTGGTCGACCATGGCAAGGCCTGTTCTGAGTGGAACCTTTCCTGTTAAACCGCTGTATGGTCTTGGCCACCATGCAGCAGCTCAGTTTCAGGGTCTTGGCAATCTTCTTATAGCCTAGGCTATCTTTATGTAGAGCAATAATTCTTTTTTTCAGATCCTCAGAGTTCTTTGCCATGAGGTGCCATGTTGAACTTCCAGTGACCAGTATGAGGGAGTGAGAGCGATAACACCAAATTTAACACACCTGCTCCCCATTCACACCTGAGACCTTGTAACACTAATGAGTCACATGACACTGGGGAGGGAAAATGGCTAATTGGGCCCAAATTGGACATTTTCACTTAGGGGTGTACTCACTTTTGTTGCCAGCGGTTTAGACATTAATGGCTGTGTGTTGAGTAATTTTGGGGGGACAGCAAATGTACACTGTTATACAAGCTGGACACTCACTACTTTACATTGTAGCAAAGTGTCATTTCCTCAGTGTTGTCACATGAAAAGATATAATCAAATCTTTGCAAAAATGTGAGGGGTGTATTTACTTTTGTGAGATACTGTATATAAATGGTGGCAGGCACAGTTGACCTTGATTTCGGATCAAGATGAGAAGAGGAAAGGATCTAAGTGACTTTGAAAGAGGGTTCATTATTCATTATTGGGTCTCTTCCAGGATGACAATGCCCCCATCCACAGGGAACAAGTGGTCACTGAATGGTTTGATGAATATAAAAATGATGTGCGTTATATGTTATGGCCTTCGCATTCACCAGATCTCAAACCAATTTAACACCTATGGGAGATTTTGGGCGGCGTGTTATCATCAAAACACCAAATGAGGGAATATCTTTAGGAAGAATGGTTTCCCATCCCTCCAGTAGAGTTTCAGAGACTCGTAGAATCTATGACAAGGCGCCTTGAAGCGGTTCTGGCGGCTTATGGCCCAACACCTTACTGACCCACTTTGTTGGTTTTTCCTTTAATTTGTCACCCGTCTCTGTATAATAACATGCGACATTGACTGGTTTGACTGCCATCTATTTCTTAATGCAAAAAAAAAAGCTAAAAATATGAAATCGGAACAGAGCCTACATCACCCAGCCATCCCCCCACCCATTTGGCTCCACTGAGGTGGAGTACTGTATGCACACCCAAAAACAGATTGGTGTTTGGCTCAACTGCTAACTGTCATTTGACACTCATATCACCCCCTGCAGTCACAAGTGTAATCCAGAATTGCTTTCTTGTTCTGCTATAAGGCACCTTTCGTTCATGCCGCTAAATATACTCTTGGAAAGGTGTCCATCCTGGCACGCCTTGACTGAAAGGTTCCTCAATGAATTTGATGTAATTCACCGCTCTGCTGACTGCTACCCTTCAGCACCTCATCTCTGCAACCTTTACCCTCTGACCCCCGCCAACACGTCATCCTTGTGACCTTTACCCTCTGACCCCCTCAATATGTCACCCTTGTGAGCTTTACACCCTGACCCCCCTCAACACGTCATCCTTGTGACCTTTACACGCTGACGCCCCTCAACTCCTCGCCGTTGTGACCTTTATCCTCTGACCCTCGTCGACACCTCATCGTTGTGACCTTTACCCTCTGGTAAAGGTCACAACATCTGCCATTCCTGTAGATAATTCTGCTCCATTTCCTGTAGATAATTGTGCTCCGTTTCCTGTAGATATGTCTGTTGATAGTTGATAGTTCCAGTAGATATCACACACCTCATCACTTCCAAAACCTGCACATGCCTTAGCTGTCATTCATTTTATTTCTCTGCTGCCAACGAATGGAACGAATTGCAAGACACCCATCTACCTCAGATTTTAACTGTGTCTCACGCCTTGGAAAACAAACCACACGAGCCGTTACGTTGTTGAAACGTGTCTGTGAAACGCATCTCGCTGGATATTGTGTAATTGTTTATTTTCCTTGAATATAGTTTTAATTTGTATTTATACATTTTGGGTTGATGCAGGGAGCAAAGCCCTTAGTCTTTATGGGACAGTTGGCTGGTTGCTGAGGGCCACGGCACACGGAAGATAACCGTCCAAGTGGCAGGGTATTTGTCCCCAATTGACCTGTACTGTCCCCTTGATCCCTGCCCACTGGTGGACAGATTTCTGGAACAGTGGGTAACCAGGTCGAGGAGGTCAGCGATGGTCTGGCCCGCTCTCTTGCCCTGGATTGCAGGAAGCCAACCACCCGAGCCCAACTGCGATGGAGACGCATGGTTAGAAAAAAAAACATCAGAGTCTTTAGCTGTCGTTTTTGTTGCTTCACCTGCTGCGATTGACACGTCCTCTGATGTCTCCTTGGTGACGCTTCGATGCTGTCCTCCCACCTGAGACTGTGGGCGAAGACATTCCCCCCGGGGGAATCTGAATGATCGAGCCGACAGCCGAAAGCCCTCGCCGTAAAGGCGCCAGGCCGCCAGCAGGTCGACCTCTCCACAGGACACGGGCTCACCGCCGTCACAGGGGTGTCGTCCGCAAACACCGGCGGACCGACAGATGTCCTTGCTGGAGGCGCGGTGGTTGGCGTGGCAACCGGAGGAGGCGCTTAGGGCACTTATCGTTTCAGGACCGCTGGAGGCACTAAGAGTCGGAGGTGTTTCACCTCTGCTGAAAGCTGCGTCCCGCCAGGAAGTCAGGGTTGGTTTTGGGATGACGGCGTGTTGGAGAAGTTAGTTAACGGCCACATTGATACTGCCGGCCAGAGACCTGACATGCTGGATGCGTGGGCCAGCTTCTCTGGGTCGAGGGAGCTTGTGTTTCTGTGTGTGTGTGTGTGTGTGTGTATGTGTGTGTGTGTGTGTGTGTGTGTACGTGTGTCTACAAGAACGTGAGAGAGTGAGACAGAGAGAAAGGGAGGGATGGAGTGAAAGGGAGGGAGTTTGGGAGGGAGGGGGAGAGAGACAGAGTCTCTTCTGAGATAATTTGTACCACAGTGGTTGAGGAAACAACTTTAATATCCTGTTTTCCCTTCTGTGTTGTTCCTTTAAACCAACACCAGTCATCCCATTTGGATTTGTCATTCCTTCCTCTCTTCCCATTGTAACCTTATTACTCTCTTTCCAGTGTTTCACTAATGGAAAACCGAAGGTGTTTCATCTCCCTCCTACAATTCATCTCATTCCGACATATCAGCTCCCTGTACGGAACCCATCTTTGTGTGTGTGTGTAAAAAGGCTATTTCTTTTGTTAAGTGTTTAGGATAAAGGTAAAAAAATGTGATTTAGTGTCAGGATTAGGGTTAGAGTTAGAAGTTTAGGAATAAAGTTGTGTGGTCTTTGCTGTTAATTCTAGGATTAGGTTAAGGTTAGGTTTGAAGTTAGATGTTTACGGTTGGATTTATTGTTAGGGCATGTGTTTCTTGCATACCCCACGCATAACTTTAGCTTTCCTATTGAATCAGGAAATCCAAAGTAATTTCTGGTGTTTAATCAAAGCCTGCTGACTGACATATTGATCCTGCCTTGCAGTGTACCTGGGATTTAATCAGGAATCCGATTAGCTACACCCAAAAGCATGAGCTACTCAGTCCCAGTGCCACCTGGAGTAACAAAACAGAACAAAAATGTGAATGCATTGATAGACAACTTCATACAGATAAGATGAAAGGACCATGCAATCATACGCTCTACTTAGAGTGCACGGTTCCGGAAACATTTCGAAGCATTGCCCTACTGAGATAGTCACAGTACCACATCCCCTGGCCACAGTACCACACCCCTAGATCACAGTACCACACCCCTAGATCACAGTACCACACCCCCAGGTCACAGTACCACACCCCCTGGTCACAGTACCACACCCCTAGATCACAGTACCACACCCCTAGATCACAGTACCACACCCCCAGGTCACAGTACTACACCCCCTGGCCACAGTACCACACCCCCAGGTCACAGTACCACACCCTCTGGCCACAGTACCACACCGCCGGGCCACAGTACCACACCCCTAGATCACAGTACCACACCCCCAGGTCACAGTGCCTCTAAGGTCTCTCATGGTAGCTGTTAGCAGGTCCAGCGTGGTGCCTGAAAATAGCCAGAGGATACCGATGATATCACAATAGGTGTGAATCTGTGATCTGTCATTTCTCGTCTGTAATCTGTAATTTCAAATGAACCATTCCGTTTTACTGCGTCGCCCAAATGGTCGAACGCAGCAAATTCCTCCGTTTTGAGTTCCATCCGACTGAGAGCTTCTTTGGGCTCAGTAATCACAGAGGGGGTGGCCCGATTTCATCCTTGTAATAAATCGGCGAAAGTGGGCATTGCTACCAAGCCCAGCTGTTTCCTTGATTTGTAAATTCGACTGGATGCTCTTCAGCTGGGGGTTTTCCTAGTCAAAAATGTATCAGAGTGAGATTCTGCACTGAGAATGTTTTTCATGTCCAGGCCAGGACGACTTAATCTTGAGCTTTCTTTAGATGCGGGACAATGTTGATCAACAGTTCTGAGTTGGTAGGGGCATGAATAAAGGTCATTATACATTAACATAATGATAGGTTGTAGTCGACAAGTCTTATTTCATTACAATTTCATCATGTTGTTTTATTCTCCACATTGTAGACTTAATGTCACAAACCAAACCTAATGCTTTGAACGTTTCTTATTTAACCATACAGTGAAGAACACTCATTTTACAGCATCCCACATCAGGGCATTTGAAGTCCTAAGAGGGCATGAAATGTATCAGTTTGGATGAAATTACAAGCATTGATATGTACATTCATTGGCTTTGGGGTGCTGTCCATTTTAATACCAACCACCACACATGCATCTTTACGTAAGATGGTCGTTCAGTTCAGTTAGCCGGGCCTGTAGAGAGGGAGCAAGAGCTGCAGTTTCTTTGCACACACACACACACACACACACACACACACACACACACGCACACACATACACACAAACAGTTCTACGGTTGAACTGTTCTGCTCTGTCTGGAGGCAGATGAAAGGGTGACTTGTGGTCGTTGGTATAAATAAACGGAGGGAGAGAGGGATGAGGCAAGGACGCGTGGGAGGGGTGATGTCCCTTGGGCCAACCAAACCATCGGGGGAGTAGAATGAGGGAGGAGAAGGAAAGGGATGGAGAGGAGGAGATGGAGAGAAGCGGGCGGAGGTAGGGTGATGCAGTAGGAGTAATGGCAGAGGGAGACAGAGGAGGGGTAGAGGAAGAGGAGAGGAGGGGTGGAGGAAGAGGAGAGGAGGGGTGGAGGAAGAGGAGAGGAGGGGTAGAGGAAGAGGAGAGGAGGGGTGGAGGAAGAGGAGAGGAGGGGTGGAGGAAGAGGAGAGGAGGGGTGGAGGAAGAGGAGAGGAGGGGTAGAGGAAGAGGAGAGGAGGGGTGGAGGAAGAGGGAGATGGATTGGAGGGGGGAGAGGAGGGGAAGAGGAGGGTCGGAGAGATAGAGGAGAGTGAGATGGAGGAGTGAAAGGATAGAGATGGAGGAGGAAGAGTGAAGGGAGGAAGATGGAGGAGGAATGAAGAGAGGAAGATGGAGGGGGAGTAGATGTAGAGGAAGGAGTCTGTCTGGGGGAATTTTCAGTTTTTCTTGTTAACTTTGTTTACATCTTGTCTTGTTTATTTCACTTTGTCGGCCTTGTGGCATAAGGCCTTGCTGTAGCTGAAGCTCGCTATGCCTCCGTAAGGGCTGAGCAATTTCAATGACAGTCCAACGAGTTCAACTGATTTATGAACCTAGACACATTTTCAATATTTGCTGTTATTCCCATTAATATAGACCCTTTCCCCGACAAAATAGCCATCTTTTGTTGTAATACATTTTCCTTTTGTTTACTGTCTAGCATTACAAATAACTGATAGAAATCTCTAAAAAGATTTATAGATTAAAAACTGTATTGCCAAAACATATCACCAGTGGCACAAACCAATTGGGTAGACCTCGCAGAACTTGTTTACCAGTGTACGTTTTATAAAAGACTTACGCCAGTTGCATTAATAATGTTTTTTGCTACTTCTCCCTTTCCCATTTTCATCCTATCAAGTTGTACTTACGGCCCTGACTCATCGCAACAACTCCCAACGGATTTCAGGAGACTTGCACATTGTTGCCGATCACACCTCCCTTTTTCTACTAAAGGGTCATGTGATTCTGGTCATTTCAGGACATTCTCACCAATGTTAACTTTGCCGGCCCCTGAGTCGCCAGAGGGAGTCAGTAGAGTGTGGCGAGATCGGGAAATCCCTGCCGACCAAGCCTCCCCCCGCCACTGGATGCTGCCCAATGGGTGAGGCTTCCCAGACTGACCCCGGTGGTCAGCTCCTGAGGCAGCTGCGAAACATGATGGCTTTCCGTAAGTTAACTTATACCATTTTGTGTGTGTGTGTGTGTGTGTGTGTGTGTGTGGTGTGAGTGGGCGTGCGGGCGTGTGCGCCACAGCGGCTTGTAACCCCCATCCGGCTCCACCTGTGCTCATGGAGAAAGGGGAAGAGTACATTTATATGAAATAGCAGTTAACCTTTCTTCCCTGTGGAAAGCGCAGCGGCGACGTGACATTTTATTAACCGTGGCAGGTGATATATTACTGCAGTTTCCACTGTGAGATTACATTAAGCTGTTTTCACCCCTCTTCCCGTCCTCCTATCCCCACTCCTTTCCGCTACCCCCTTTCTTTACTCTGTGCATAAGGTAATTACATTCACAGGGAACTGAGATAGAAAGACATGGGAGGAGTTAGGAGAGGGAGAGAGTGGAGATGAGAGGAGAGGAGAGAAGAGAGAATGGGCTAAGAAGAGAGGAGAGGGGGATTAAGAAGCTCTTGAGAGTCACATACAGACTCCCTCCCCCCTTGCCCTCACCCTCTTTCCATTCCTATCTCTGTCTCTCTCTCTCACACACACACACACACACACACACACACACACACACACACTCCCGCCCTGCCAAAGAGGCAATCCCTTTCACAGTGTGA
>JACXGI010004237.1:0-55241 GCA_016801175.1 Esox masquinongy
AGATTACCTCAACAAATTGACAACTAGAATGCCAATGATCTGCAAGGCCGTCATTGCTGCAAATGGAGAAATCTGATGAAAGCAAAGTTTGAAGGACACTATTTATTTCATTTAGAAATCATTATTTCTGACCTTGTCAGTAACTATATTTCCTATTTCATTTTGCTATATTTCCTATTCAAACTCATTTCATGTATGTTTTCATGGAAAACAAGGACATTTCTAAGTGACCCCAAACTTTTTAACGGTAGTGTATATTTTCCACTTCCATATATATACTGCTCAAAAAAGTTAAGGGAACACTTAAATCACACATGGGTCTCGATGAACGAAATATTAAAGATCAAAATCTTTACTGTACATTGTGTAATTCGTTGAGAACAAAATTATCTAACAGCAGTCATTGGAAACCAAAATCACCAACCGATTGAGGGCTGGATTCAAACTCATACCGAAAATCAAAGTAAACAATTATCCCTAATTTAAATCGCAGACTGTTCCAACTTCCGTGAATTTCATCATGGCAACTCATAATGTAACTCAGTAGTATGTATAGCCCCCACGTGCCTGTATGCTCTCCCCGACAATGTCTGGACATGCTCCTGATGAGACGGCGGATGGTCTCCTTGAGGATCTCCTCCCAGACCTGGATCAGGGCATCAGTGAGCTCCTGGTCAGTCTGTGGCGCTACTTGGCGGCGTCAGATGCACTGATACATAACGTCCCAGAGGTTCTCAGTTGGATTCAGGTCTGGGGTACGTGAGGGCCAGTCAATGGCATCAATGCCTTTGTCATCCAGGAACAGCCTACACACTCTGGCCAAATGAGGCCGGGCATTGAACCCAGAGCCCAGCAGGAACCCAGAGCCCACTGTACCAGTATAAGGTCTGACGATGGGTCTGAGGATTTCATCCTGGAACCTAACAGCAGTCAGGGTACCGTTGGCTAGCACGTTATGGTCTGTGCGACCCTCCAAGGATATGCCTCCCCCAGCCCATCACTGACCACCCCCAAACCGGTCATGCTGAGTGATGTTGCAGGCAGCATAACGTTCACCACAGCATCTCCAGACTCTTTCACGTCCGTTACATGTCCTCAGTGTGAACCTGCTCTCATCTGTGTAGAGAACAGGGCACCAGTGGCGAATGCCAATCGAGCTGCACAGTGCTAGACTGTGAGCACAGGTCCCATTAGAGGACGTCGGGCCCTCATGCCACCCTCAAGGAGTCTATTTCTGTCATTTTGGTTAGAAACATGCACACCAGTATCCTGCTGGAGGTGATTTTGTAGGGCTCTGGCAGTGCTCCTCCTGTTCCTCCTCGCACAAAGGAGCAGATTCTGGTCCAGCTGCTAGGTTGATTCCTTTCTACGGCCCTGTCCAGCTCTCCTCCTGTAATGGGCTGTCTGCTGGTATCTCCTCCATGCTCTTGAGACTGTACTGGGAGACACAGCAAAACTTCTTGCAACGGTATGGAGGAGCTGGACTACATGTGCAACCTGAATGGGCTGCAGGTACCGCCTCATGTTTCTAGTAGTGACAAGGACACTAGCAAAACGCAAAACTACAGAAGAATCAGTCAGGAAGGATAAGCAGAAAGAAATTGTCTGTGGCTACCAGCTGCAAAACCATTCCCTTTTTGGGGGTTGTCTTGCTTTTGCCTCTCCAGTGCACCTGTTGTCTCTTTCATTTGCACCAAAACAGGTGATTCACAATTGCGTATACTTCCTAACTGAACAGATTGATATCCTTGAAGTTTAATTGACTTGGTTTTATACTGTGATGATTACGTGTTCCCTTATTTTTTTTGAGCAGTGTATTTATAGAATCTCCCTGTTTGTGCTTTGAATGCTGTCTCGTTTGTAATTTTTCTAGCACTGGCTTTTGTGGAATGAGTGCCTGTACAGGTTTGTTAGACAGAATTAAACATTGCCATTTTGTTTTAATTAACCACTTGTTGGAAGGACATAGATTCTGAGCACATTAAGCCTGTGAAGCCTCAGATAAGATAACACAGAACATTCTGTAATCTAGCTCTGTCCCAGTTCGCACTTGTCCAGATGGAGATGTTTTTTAGGGGGGGGTCTCTTAAAAAAATTAATACATTATTTACACCCACCACTGACTTACTGGTCTGGCGTGGTAAATTAAATCCACAGCAGGCTTTCTCTGCTCAGTCCGTCTTAATGACTTGTAAAACATATGCTTTTCTAATCAGTTTTCTTCGTCTTTGCCTGCTTCTGAAGCACATGTTTTCTCCCTTTAATAAACCATACAAGCATGTATGTACCCTATGCACAAAGCATGTAAATATGCATGCTCGTAAACATACACACACAAACTGTCATTTCCACAGCGGCCAGTGATTAGAGGGAAACAGGTCTTTCACTGGCTTGATAAGATCAAGGAAAGGAGACAGAGTGACCCCCCCAGTCCTACTCCACCAGGCAGAGGACTCAGGGAAAGAGCCCTGAAAAAAGGGAAGAGGTTTTTAAGTCGGTCCTAAGGTAGTCTAAAGAGCAGCTGCTTTCATTGTCAACATGCCCCAGATAACATCAGCAGGAGAAGCCATTGTTGCAGAGGGTAACTATTTCACATGGTGTCATTTGGGGTGAGTCACATTGGACTGGCTGGGAGATTACCACCTGAGATTTATGAAAATGGAGAGTCATAAAAGAACAATGGGGCCTAGGTCAGAGAGGTGTCATATTCAATGACCTGTCTTTATCCATGGCTCCATGCCACCAAATGGATCTCTGAATTGAATGCTCCTGCCACTTTACTATCAATTAGCAAACAAGACCAATTGTTTGTCTCGGAGGGAAGAAAAATACCTTGCATTTCATTCTGGCCAATCAGAGAAGCAGATGAACAGAGAGATCATAGATGACGTGGATGCATGCTTGTCTTCTTGCTCTGTGTATATGATTTTTTTTGTCAAAGGTAGATTTCAGCTTTATGCAGTTTAATAACATCATACATTTTATATAATATATATCTGTATGTAGAATACATTTATTTTAAATCTCTAGAGTTCTACTTCAAATGGAGAACACTAAAGCTAGCATATGGTGTGGATACATTTTCTACACTCAATAACAGCAGTGATCCTTACAGATGTTTTCAGTCAGACATTCATGGCAAGCGTATGTTTTCGTGTTAAGAGGATATGTTTAATTCAACTAGAGAATAATTATTGTAAAATACTTGACTGCAATCCTAATCTGTAGGTCCAATCTAATGTGCCTTAGTCAGATTAAATTTATCCCCACATTTTCCATCCATCCATCTGCTTCAAGACATCTCCCAAGAAATAAAAAAGAATTCTTTAGTAAGAAGAAAACAACGGAATTAGGGCCCTGGCCTGGTCTTAGTGCTAGTGTTTAACACATCAGTGTAGATTAGAGAGAAAGCTCCCACCCTGGCACAGGAGCAGGTTACACAAAAGAACAGAACAACACTACATTCCTAAAGTTCCTTCACCAAGACCCCCACCCCACCCTCCAACCCTCTACCCCATTTCAATCACCCCACGCTATGACTTCATTTGCTGTGAGCTTGTGTATTGCTTGGATGCATTCTAAAAACTGCAGCAACAAATTTAGGATACGAATTGACAGAGGGATTAATCAAGAGGATGATAAAAAAGGATGACATCACGAGACATACAGTGGCCTTGGTACACCTGGAAATAATTTCTTCGTCTGTCTGTTGTGAATGTAGAAGATGGATCTCCTCCTTGTGCTTTTTTGCGGAGTTAAATTGTATGGACAGGTTAACCCCTGGACTTTACTGTCATCTCTTTGGATGTGGTGGCTGTGGTCCACATCAGAGACCAGAGATGTATTAACGACATCAGTGCTGGCTCTGTCAGGAAAGGCGAGGAAAGAAATTGTTTTTAAATCAGTGGCATTGACACCTAGGATCAAATATGTTTAGAGATAATGTCAAATATTTTAGCTGGTCTTAATTGAGTTGGGCAAAATGGAATCAATGACACCTACACAAATGTCCAACCACGAAAGTATTACACTTCTGACAGGCTAAATCCAATGCTGGAAATCTGTAACATATTTAAAATAGTATTTAAACCCAGGTCTGGGGTCTGTGGCCACGTCAGGGTAGGAGAAAGGTACATTAAATCATGTATGCCTGTCTAACCACCACTTAGCCTATGACTGTAGATGCAGGTCACCTGTAATAAACACTAAAGATGGGGGGAGGTGTGGTGTTGGGTGGTGGGAAGAATGCTCTAATCCAGGGCAAGGCAGAGAGAGAAAGAGAGAGAGAGCGGCAATAAAAGGCTATGAGATGTCGGTTTACAATTGGGTTTTTTTGAGCAGTTGTTTCACTTGCTGAATTTAGGTTCCTGAATGCATAGAATGTCTACTTTTCCACGAAGCATATTTCTCTGTGTCCAAAAAGCTTATTTTTTGCATGTGACATGAACGCATAATGTACTACAGTAGTGTTTTCATATTTTGAAGAGGGCCTGAGTGTCCCATATGTTTATCCTCATGAGCCTGTCCTCTTAGACGTGTTCATCTGTTCTGCCCTGATAAGACATGACAGGAGGCTACTATTACCTCACACAGCCAGCCACAGCCTGCGGGGAACATGTCCACCCCGGCATTTGGGGATTTGATGATATAGTTACACATGTTCCCGTATGTCTGGGGGAATTAAGACACTTTACTGCCATTTGGGTCTATGTCATATTTGGCCTCCTGGTATTTATGAGTAATCTCTGTCTGTCTGCAGCTCTGTGTTGCCGCTTCGCACTTCGGCTTATTTCATTTCGCACTTCGCATTTCGCAGCAGCACATCCTAATAAATCAGCATATGGCTCCTATGTCTCCCCAACAACTCACTTTCAGTCCAGCTTGTTTTAGCCCTCTTGGTTACAATGAGCATGACCAATTGATCCTGTGGTATTGGCATTTGCCTAGCTCCTTCAGTACAGCCAGCTATTGTGCATTAGAGGAGCAGAGAACCCAAAAGGATGGTTTCACATGCTGCCTCCACATTTGTTTTTAGTGTATGTGACTGTCTGTGATTACGGTTCAAGTGGCTCCCAATCAGCCTGTGTTGTCATATCTTTCCCCATATGTGGGTTTATGTCAAGGGTATGTCATGGGATTTGTGCCGTATCGTGTGTATGTTCTGTTCAATGTATGTGATAATGTGTGGGTGTGTGTGGATGAACTGTCAAGTGAATGTATAATAAGGTGTTATGTTACAGTTCAGCAGTGAGGAAATGTATTACACTGTATTTGTCATTGCATCACCAATGGAGGTTATTACTCTCAGACACAACCAGCAGGATATGGCATAACAACTGTCATTCATTTAACTTTCATTGTATTCAGTGTTATTCACTCTGATTTCTACCGCCCCTTCGACTGTTAACTGTCAATATTTAAATACCATGTTTTACTGTAGGTATGATATACCTTTCTGCATGCATTAGACATGGACCCATGGTGTCATACTCTTCACAACACATCATTTTTATTCCACTTTCTCATTCTGTGGGTTTTGAGAAAAGAGACAAGGACAGAGAATGCAGGGTATATGACGCTAAGAAAAGTTCCATGTCTTTTAGAGACAGTAAAAATAGTATTAGTATATTATAGTATTGTAAATGAAAGGCTATGGAAACAAATAATTCTGCGGTTTTACACAGGGCAAATAGGTATAGAGGTACGCTTATGTTTTTCATTTTTATTATAGCTTGAAAACAAGTCAATTGTAGTACTGTATCCATTGCATTGTTTGTGTTAGTGCCTCAAGACATTCAAACTACCTGGGATCAGGAATCAGGAAAAGGCATGCAACATAATTTTTGAGGTGGCAAAATGTTTTTGTATTTTCTTTTATACAGTTGTGTTTTACTTGTATCCAGACAGGTTTGTGGTGAAATGAGAAGGCTAAGTGTGGGTTTAGAACTACGTTGAGACAAGGACGTTTCAGGAATGTCTACAATTGCTTCAGATCTATATCTTTTCTTTTTAAGATGAAAGAAGAGCTGTAGGAAAATAACACAACAGATCAAACACTTCTGTTATTATCAATATGTTCAGAATGCCTAAGCACTTATAGATAATCCCCATATGATGATCTCAAAAAGCTCTTGTAGCTATTCTTCATTAAAGAGTCTTTAGTAACTTGAGGTACTTCTGGTGTGTTTCCTTGGTGCTTCATTAAACTTGATCTGTAATTCTACTGAGGTCATGTTTCTAGTGACTTGACCTATTTTGTTACTGTATTCATCCAGAGCCTATTTTATCCATCATCTCCTTTAGACACACACTGATTGTGGACCACCTCCATCTCTGTGTCCCAATTATCCAGCTGAATCTGACTGCAGGTATCCAAATGTCAGCCGTCCCTTGTGCAATTTCTTTGTGCTTTAGTAATCTCTGCGGTGTGGATGCTGTAATTAGTACCTGTGGGACGTTGTCTGTGTGATCAGAGAGCTCAGGGTAAGCATGGCCTCCATTATGGCTCTGCAGTTTCAGCGTTCAGGCTTGGATCTCTCTGTGACTGTGAGAGAGGCCTTGCACTCACTGTCATGGATCAAACATGGTGGTGTCATCAGTGCACAAGTATGGAAGCAGGGCCAGATGATGCACTAGGGAAGGTCTCAGTGTTCTCACAACCTGAAGATAGAGACTGTTACAACTTTACGTTCCCACACCTTGGTTCAGAATAAAGAATGACCTGATTATTTAAAAAAACAAGACAAAATAAAGGACAATGTTCTCACTTATAAATAACTTCAGTGTTTGTACTGTTTTTTTTTCAATTATTATATTTTTTTTACAACTATACTGTACATTATTAATAATTCTCAAAACCGCTCTGTGTCTTATACCATCTCTTGGTTCTGTAAACTATGTTGACAAAATAAGCCACAAAAACGGAAGCAGAGAGAAAATCCACTGATGACGCCTCTCAGTTCAATGTCCCCTGTTTGATATAAGAGCTATTTTATGCTAAAGCACTCTGCTCGTTTTTCCTGGCTCTCCCTTTGTCACTTAAAGAATGCTTGGCGTCTTTGGATTAATTAAAGTCCAAACATTAAATATTGATTGATGCATTATCAGTGACTCGCAGTTGCCTGCTCTCAGATTGATTTCTGACTTGATTTATTGTCATATTTGCAGAGTCATTTCACTTGATAACAAAGAGGAATTGCCTTGCAACCTTATTTACCCCCCTTCGCCTCCTCACATTAGCCCCCCACATTCACAGTTGCTGATCCCCTTACATTCTCTGTTCCCCCCTTTCTCTCTCTCTCTCTCTCTCTTTCCCTCCATGTCTTTTTCTCTCCCCTAAATGTACTTTATTCTTTCTCTTTATTTTCCTTTATCTCTGCCCTCTCACTTTCCTACCATCTTTTCTCCTCAACCTCAATTCATTTGGGTGTAACAATACAGTATACTGTATGTCTGCACACGATCACTTTTGATAGCATTCTCTCCAGAGGAGTGATTTGCATGCATTAGCCATAGTGCAATAAAATGTAACACTTTCTTTTTCCAGAGGGATGAAGGTCCGGGATCCATCTCCAAGGACCTTTGTGAGTAGAACACAATCCTCTTGACTTTTGACATACTATTCATATGCCACACAGTATTTATGATTTATGCCTTCCCCTTGTCAGCCGTGAACTATATTAATTTGCAGTGGAGTCTGATTTATAAGCTTCCAAGCCACATGTATTCACAATATCTTTTGTATTTCTGATATTCACTGTCAGATGATGGCATGCTCTCTCGTTAACACACACACAAAGGCACATACACACTGTATTATAATACCATGCTTCCCATGTTTATGTCAAACTATGATCCTTCTTAATTTTCCCAAATTGACAAATCAGAAAATATCCTCTGGTCTTGTTAGATGTACAGTTTACAGGATATACGTATATATTCTATGTTCCCATATTATATCTGCATGCAGAATGTCATTCAATTCAGCGATTAATATCAACTTCTCAACACAACTATATAAATAAAGAGCAAGCTTCCACTAATGAACAGTAGAGCCCACGTTGTGGACACATTTTACCATTGTTGGTTTTCAACTTTCTCTGTGTGAGACCAAGCACAGGTTTATTAAAGATAATGCAGAGTTCACTCTGAAACCATTCACTCTGCTCTGCCAATCCAATTACGCTGTAAAATCCAGGCTGGTAAAATCCACACGCTATTTCGGTACATACATTATGTTGGGCTTTCGGATACTTCTTAAATTATCTGAATTCATACTAATTCCATTGATTTGTATCTTGTCCTTAACAGAAAACTACATTGTTTACATAAGTAAATCAGTTCACTTTATATTTTTAGAGTGTAGACTCCAATCAACTTATTATTTGTGGGTGGTTATGTGGGGGTGAGTTTGAGGTGGTGCAATTGGACAAATTCAATTTTCCTGAAAGCAATTGAATTTAGTGACATTGAATTATGAGACATATTCTAATTTGGTGTTTGTGTGCGTGTGTGTGTGTATGATAGGGTCTGAGAGAGACAGTGAGTGTTGAGGTGTGAGAGGGAGTAGGAATTGGAGCCCTCTCTGGGTGTCGTATTGCCTTCTCCTAAATTGTATTATTCCTCATGAGGAGATTGTGTGGGAAAGTGTGCATGCTGGGTAACCTCTCACAAAGTGCCATCATAGACCACCCAAAGAAGCAGGGCATAACGTATTGGAAATGAGTATGGTACAACAATAGTACAGTTCTCTGTTTGACATACATATGTACAAATTTTTACTACTATTTTTGCTAGGGGCAGTAGTACACGCATGCAGCTTAAAATGAAGCCAAGTTTTGCTAGGGAGTCGTGGTCGCGGATGGTGGCCAGGCGTAAAACACCACTGACTTTGAACCCAATGTGTGTGGATTTGAGTCATGAGATGCGCAATATATTATTTTCTGGAATTGTTTTCTAACCTTTGGTGTTTTTGTAGTCTAACACATTTGGGAGTCAACATCACCAACACCGGCTCGATCTCGATACAGTTCAGTTACGTCAACCAGAACACGTTACTGGCAGTCCATACAATCATGTATAGGGGCATGTTCATATTTAGGAGATTGTGTTGCAAACAGGACATGGCCTGAACTCAGCAAACCAGACCAATACATTGTCACATATTCTGTCCTGTGCTATTGTCTCATAATGTCCTGTATTATTTTCTTTCTGGATCTCCTTCTGTACTGGTTTATTTTCAACAGATTATCCAATCAAGACCAGATTTCAGTAATGCATGCCTCTTCAGTGTGCTTGGTTATTAATTAAGATACATGTAGCTTTTTCTTTGTTTTTTGACATCCATGATCGGTGATGTAATTAACCCTAATTAAGTCACAGTCTAACTACCTAAAGGTTAGAGATGAGGTGTGTTCATGTACATTATTTTACAAGCTCTTTGTAATGTCTGGAAACAGCTAATTAAGACTACATTTGCTAATTGTTCATTTTTATCAATCTGTCGTGATAAATCAGAGTGCTTTAATTCATCGTGCAGAGCCCCGTTTATCTCTGTCAGAAGAGAAGCATGGCTTACTCTGCAGCTGAAAATCAAATGTGCTGTATTCCACATCAATCACCCGGTAGGGGGATAGTGATGACACAGAGGATAGTTACACTGACTTGGTTTAGAGTAAAAGTAGAACTATTTGGTGTTGGTGGCACCAGCTTCCATTGTGACCGTTATTATGACTGGGGTGAATGTCAATCTCTGGAGTGCAAAGCTCTCTGAAAAACAGCCTTTCCGTAGATTCCATGTATATCAATACACTTTCATGGCTTCTTGCCTCATCTCCTCTTCCACTTCTGGTACAAACAGGTGAAGCTACTGGATAAAGTTTCATCGTATTTTTTTCAGACCATCGGCTGTATAGAATGGTTTTCTGCTGCTTCTCCTTATCAGGTCCCAGGCCATTGTCTCTGTTATACCTCAGTAAAAAGGGTTCAATACACTCTCGTCCAGTCTCTTTCCTGACCCTGTCTGTATTGGATTCAGCCCTACCTACTGTCTTATTGATCACAAATGAAACACTGAACAAATCATTACAATCTTAATGTGAGTTTGTTGTTCAATCATTTGCAATTTAAATTACCCATATCACACCTAATCTGTTTTCTGTCATATATTGCACATGTCCCACCAATTTGCTTTGTCATTCAGTGGGGGGGGGGGACTGCTGCTCACAGCTTTCATCATAAATACCTAACCCCAATCACTCCATCTGCCCTTCAGGGCCGTGTGTTATCCCCACCTAAAATAATTCATTACTTGGTCCTTCTTCCTTTACTATCTTCTGCTCACTGTTCAAGAATGGCACTTTTCTTTTCTTATGGGGCCTATTCTTACACCTTAAATTAGGTTTCATGAATGTCACAGATGAAGCCAAAGTGCAGCCCCCATTGATTGGCCAGGCAATTAAGATGCAAATTTGTCTGTGGGCTGGATGGTAGCTGGTGATGGGGAAAGCGTGGAGTTAGCGATCACACCTGTGATAATGGCAGTGTGCTGTTAACATCACCAGGGGTCTGACTGCCACATAACCTGCTGCATTATCAATGTTTGGAGCGCAGTGAGACGCTCTGGAATACAATTTTGAATAGGCCCATAACAGCTGCATTTTTTGTTATTGTGGTGGGGTTGGAGTTACCTCTAAAGTCCAAGATGATTTTCAGCTGGGCAACCTGATTGGCTAATGAAAAAAATACAAAGCAGTAAGCGTGTCATTTGTACCATTATGTAATACAGTACTATGCAAAAGTCTTAGGCACCTGAAAGTCAAATTGAGGCCAGTTATTTGGTTAGTAAGTGTTTTAATTATATATATATTACAAATAAACACTTACTATCCAAATAATTGACTCTTTTTGACTTCCACGCGCCTAATACTTTTGCACAGTACTATACATTGTAGATATGCGTAGAGACATTTTCTAATTAAACAGTATTATTTTGTTGTGTATTCTTCCTGAATTAAATTTCTTTGTGAAAATTAAAAATAGCTAGTAGTTGTCAGCATAGCATAACCTTCTATTACTTTTGTTTCATAATCAACTCACTGTAGGCCTCATCTACTCCCTATTATTACACTGCATGAAACAGACATAAGAGTATGACTAGTTAAGGGATGGAGGCCTGTGTATGTCTGTGTACTGGCACTGATGCCTAGGCACTCTTATGTTCCTGTTAACTATTTATCTCCAGTGCCAGGCTTCCAATGACAGGAGGGCAGGGGATCTGAAGGGACCCAGGTTGGCACATCCTGGGAGATGTTTTGTCTGGAGAAGTCCCTTCAACATGTTAACACTACGGGGCCACACTTAGTTGTTACTGGGCTGAGGAAAACCAAACTCAGGGAACAGCCGTCTTGTGAAACCCAGGGTTCTTTCTGTGAATATTAACGAGAGAACAGAGCAAAGGAAAGCAGCGCTATCTGGACAAAACAAAGCTCGGTTTTGAGTGTTAGGGCGGATAATAGCTCAGGCTCTTTAACGGTAGAACCCAGGGCACTGTGGAAGAGAAGGGAGGGCCACTGAATGGGAGAGGAAGTCATAAAATAGCAAACCTCTTTGAAAAGAGACCTGTGAGTGTGCTTGTGTGTACATGTGCAAACGTCGTTGTTGTTGCTGCAAAATAAAGTTTTCGGCTTCGAGACGTGAGATAATCCCCAGAATACGTGATAATCATTCAGCTCAAGCACCTGGTTGGTATTTTTGGGTCAGAGCGTGCGAGTGAGACATGAAGTAGCTATCTCTGACATCATAAAACAGGAGGGTGAATCATATCATGAAAAGGTAAGGAGATCTACACTGTGCTCAGACACAGGGGAATATGAAGAAAAACAGACAGACAAGACAGCCAGGCCAAAGAGCTGGGAGGTGACTAAGATTAGAGGCCTGTGTAGTTATGTCTGATGAAAGAAAGAGTCCAAATGCTGCCCTGCTCTGTCTAAGACTCTGCCAGAGCAGAGCTGACGGGAAAGAGATGGTTTGAGGGAGGGGGGGACAAATAAAGAATGAGAAAAGAAAGAAAGAGAAGGAAATAAAGAAACAAATAGATGAGGAAAGAATGATAAGAGGGGGAGAAGGGAGAAAAGACAGCCAAGGGAAAGAGGTTGGAGAGAGAGGGGGGCACTGCTGTAACATAACTGAATAAACGAACAGCCCCCAAGGTAGTGAGTGGTGGTCGTGGGAGAGAGAGGGAGTTCTCTAAAGTCGCACATTCGACTGTACTTTAACTAGTGGGCTAAATGAGTTTGACACATTCACCCCTGGGCATCGTCTTCTCCTCTCACAGTGCCAAATATGCCGCAGACATTATGAGTAATTACATTCAGGATTTTAACACATTTTCATTCATTTTCCTGAAAATGTTTGTCAGAGTTTGCCAGCAGGGCTGGGGTCCCGATTAAATGCTGTTAATGCGGTTGTGGCTCCTTCTGGGGTCCAGACAATATAAAGCATAACAGTATAGTTTAGACAAGCACAGATTGATTTGTTCACTTTAAGCATTTTTTCCTCGTTTTAAGTTGTTTTTTTCTTCACTTTTGAGGAAGCATTTTTGTAGTGGATCTACATATCATCATAACTATTCCTACATATCAGAATACAGATCAGCATATACACTCATATACAGCAAACTCAGAAAATATTTGGATGGTAAGACAATTTTTCTTGGCTCTTCATTCCAGCACTTTGGACTAGAAATTCGACAATGAATATAGTGTTAAAGTGCAGACTGTCAGATGTGATTTGAAGGAAGAAAATACCTTTTTTTAAGTAAGATTTGTTAACCCAGAATGTAAACACCTAATAGCTCCAGATTGGCTGTGTAGAAATGGCGTGGTCAAGTGGTTGGAAGATTTTGTATTAGTCTTCACACCATATCAATGTATTTACACATTAAGATGACCAGTGGGTCAATAGGTGTGAACATCTGGGCTCTGGCCAAAGTCTTTAGATAGAAAAAGATCGGCAAGAAAACCAAGTATCATCAGGCCAGGTAGTCCTGAGGCTTGGTCCAAGCACTCAGATGCTTTTAAAATTCAACAGGACACCAAAGGAATTAGAGGGAACATTTCTTAGCTCTAACAGGATCCCTCAGCATAAAGCTCAGACTGACCTTAGTCTTCAATATTACAAACTAATGTGTCATGATAAATGGGGACTAAGCACCAGCATGTAAAGTATTGGGAAGACATGTGGCAATACGAAGAAGCCTGTGACTCAGCCCCTGTAGTAGCATTGGGGAGAGGATATCCCATTGGAGAGAGGGGGCCCTAAACAGGCAAAGACTTCAAGTGTGTTTTGTCAATCCAGTGAATTGTTATTAACCTTCATGCCCCTGAACCAGATTACAGTCAATCATAGACCCAACTGAAGATATGCTTTTTTTGTAAAAACTTACTCTCACATGGATCGGCACAAATAGATATCTGTGGGAAAAAGCCCTGCCTTCAGATGTTTGTTTAGAAATTCTAGGAAAAAGGTGTCCTTCTTGTGGCTGTAACGTCCGTATAGGTATGTATAGCAGGGTCAACTCTGTAAGAGGAGTAGGAGTAAGTCCATATAATGCTTTGTAAGTTAAGATGCCTTCTGTGTGTTTTTAGGCCACTGGTTGTAAAAGTGGCAGTGTCAAGACAAAATGGTTCATCAAGAATTGTGCACAATGTTATTTGTTGATATGTGCCCTGCTTTCAAACTAGGATTTTCATGGCTGACTGACATATGATAGTGATGCTACTTATAAATTATGCACACATAAACAACATATTAAACATCCAGACCAAAATGCGAGGTTTGAAACACTGTTATCGTCAAATGTCCTGAAATTCATGAGGCAGCTCATGTAGGCAAATACTGGAGTAATGTAATCAAAGTTTTTGGTTCTAGTCGAGATTCTAGGAGCTGTATTTATTACAAATTTTAGTTAGTTTAGTGTCTTATCAGAGAAGCCAGAGAGAAAAGCATTGCAGTTGTCTAGTCTTAAAGTAACAACAGTATGGATTAGTTTTCCCATGTAACTATATTACAGAAGGTTCCTAGATTTTTTTATTTTTATGGAGATGGAAATATATATAAACACTGTTATAATTGGTTTACTAATGATTATTAAGATCCATTCTAATGTGTTTGATCATAGTTTTTATATTTGCGTAAATACTTTATAAGTGAGTAAACATTTTTTAATATGGGAATTAAAAATCAAAAGGAGTTGTTACTGGTTTATGTAACAAAGTAAAGGAGTTGTTACTGGTTTATGTGATCCTTTAGAAAGCATTGATTAAAGGATGTCAATCTATTAATAAATATATTTGTATATATATATTAATTAATATTATGATATGGATATTTAGAAATGGCTAAGGAATGTGTTAACACATATATGCACCCAAACTTATTGATACTTTAATTGATTATTAATAGGAATCCTTACGAATCCTTTACTAATTGTAAGGTAAGTGTTTTCTGTGGCATCATCTAAAGTGAGGAATATTTAGGCCTCATAAAGCTTTTAAATATGGTTTTAAAGTCAACTGCTAGAACAAAGTTAGTTTCAACATTTCTTACAAACACATTTTTTTTTTTTATTAGGCTCGCACAGCCATTTGATTTTCAGATAACATTAGTGGTTCCAAACTTTGAATAGGTACAAGTATGGATGCGACAAACCATTAATTCAAGAGATTATAGAAATGAAAAAATCTTTTAAAAATATTGAGAAAAGCAATTGTGATTGGGCCCTGTAACATAAGGCTATCCAAAGCCTTTTAAATCTTTAAGAATCTACAGTTAAAACTTATTTTAGGGTTTCAGGTCTCTCGCCAATCATTATACTCTCATAACCGTGAAATTATAAGCACTATTGAGATCTCAAGCAATCCTGGGTAGAGAACAAAATGAAGGTACATATTTTTTTATATAGCTATTATCAATAACCTTGGTAGCCCACTTCAAAAATAATGATAAAAAACACTCGCCACTGATTTCATTTAAGAAAGTGCAGCACAGACAACAAGTTCTAAAATATAATACATACATAGGATTGAGATAAACCCTACACTGCTACTGTACTGCTAATGGCCTATGTCTAACACTAGCCCACAGCTTCACCATAGTTAGTAATTTACTTTTCTTAAAAGGAGTTTTCCTGATATCTTATAGGTCTTGATTGTGTCCTCTATCTCCATGTCTGCTTGGATTGCATTCGTTCATTGTGTCATAAACACGCTGAGTTCTTCGTACATGCCAGGAGCAGCAAAAAACTATTTTGCAGTTGGAGCATTCAAAACATTTTAGTTACGGTCCACCACTGCATGCTTGAAAGCAGAAGTCATGATTTATCTTGTACATAAGTGCACCAGTACATAAATGCCAGTACCTGCTCTGGATGGCGACTTAGAATTCAGAGAAGGTAAATTTTGTTTTGTACACAGTAAAGTTTGTTTGATCACACAAACAGAGAAATCTGCAGATAATGGGCATGGAATGAAGTTGCTCATTTTAAATGAATGAATTTTAAATATTGAATGGTGTGGTTCAGCTCTTTGTGGTTTCTTCAGATGCGTATTTTGACTGATTGTCCTTTTTTGCCTTGTTGACAGATGTTTACCTAATTCTAAGCTCAAGCTCTTCCTTTATTTCTCCTCATCCAATGAAGACATGTTAAAGGAGTCCAACAAGGATGAAGAAAAGTGAGATTAAATGTTAGATTCTATACAGCTGTCACCATCAGAGTCTGAAGCTGCAAAGCCCCTTTTTTGATTTGAAACCCTGAGTGAGCTAAGTAGCCAATGCTCTATATGGCTACAATTTGTTTCTACCTTAAAGGGAGTTAATTTTGCAGACTTACAGCAAAGATTCTATGTTAGTTAGCTACATCATCATGGTACAGCAAGTTGTCTGTTTGACTAGCTTTCGCAAACTAGCTATATTATCAAGTATTGTAGTATCATGGTACAGGAGGAAAGTATTGCACCTTTCCTCCTGCAATGAGTCAGTCTCAGTGTTGTTTATTTTTGGACATTTCTACTGACTTCAACACTTTTCAAATAATTTTGCACTGCTAACACTTTTCAAATAATTTTGCTCTCAAGCATTTGGATCCACAGACCGTTTCACATTGATGACATATTTATAGCGGGATTCTAGTTCCTCTTCAGCCGAATTGGAGGCTTGGTGACAACACTTGCTAGGGATATTTATAATTAAATATTAATAAAATAATATTACAGTATATGATCAAATATTAATTGTATAAAACTGTGATAACAGACTAAATAATGAGTGTTTAGGCTACATGCTTATTATTGTGGGGACTTCCTGAAATGGATTAGCTTGAAATTTACAATCTGATCAACTGTGGAGTGTTTAGGAGTAGGTTTCCCCTGCAATGCAGCTTTGTGGATCGGGACATAAACTTTCAATTCATGAATATGGACAACACTAATAACGCTAATTCCAGGCTGGGACAGAGGTGAATAATGGCTTGTTGTGAAAAATAAATCAGTGTGTTTCAAGAACATCTTAGGGTAATCGGAATTTCACCCAAATATCAGTCTATGTTGAACTATACCTTTAACTATAGACTACAGGTGGGCAATGTGGATATTGAATGAGAGTGAACAGTCAAGTCAAAAATCAGGATACAGTATCCGTCCCCCTTAGACTTTTTCACGTCATCATGTTACAACATGAAATCAAAATTGATTTAGTTAGGGCTTTTTTCTGCAGATCAACACAAACAAGTCTATAATGTCAAAGTAAAAAATAAAATCAACAAATTGTTCTGAATTAACTGCAATAAAAAATATTGATTGGATATTTAGAAGGAATAGGGTAGAGTCAAGAATTGAACCAAAGGGTCACCAATGGAAACTGCCAAAGACTGGACAGCAGGCCCTCTTTATACTTAAAATAGGACCATGCACCCTCAACCAAGGGGATGAGATCCATTATGGGCCATTGTACAGCTGATAGGTCAGGTTAGAAGGCCTGCTCATTAAAATGTTTTTACTGGTGTTGTACACATATAAGAGGGGGCTGTTTGATAGCAGAGGCATTGTACTCAACAGAAGACTGCAGCAGTTTACTTGCTAGGCATGTTGGTGATAATGACATCTAAGAGTGGGGGTGGGGGATTGGGTGGGGTCTGGACCATTTGGGAGAGAGTATAAGTGCATTTAACTGAAGTTTACAGAATTTGAGCATATCCCAGATAAAGGAATAGTTCGTCCAAAAATCATATTTCGTGACAGTCCCCTTCCTCCTAGCTGCTTCTTCAGGCACATAGAGTCATTCTAAAACAATCCATTATTCAGCTCGGTCTCAGTCAGTAATTAGCGTTATTGGCACTTTACAAATTCATGAATGGAAACTGTATGTACCCTTTAACGCAAAGCTGCATTGCAAGCAGAAAACTACTCTAAAACATTTCAAACTAATACATGTGGTGTTGTTTACCTCAAAGAACATGATGATGTTGTATTCCTCAAAGTTTTAACTTTCAGTAATTCGAATTTCAAATAAATGGGGTTTTGTTCACAATTCTATCAATCCACACGTTTGTTCGGAAACAGTTAGTTAGTATTCGCTAGCTAGGAAGCAAATTACCTATTTTGCCTTTGATCTTCACCTCAGACAGTCACCTCGGCGATGGTGAACCCATTAATCCCCAAACCTTGCCCAGAATATCCAGAGGCATTGTGTACTTTGTGTATTATAACATAGCAATCAGAAGTATTACTTAAAATCTGTCTTGTCTCCATGGGTTGAACTGGGTAACTTCATGAAATTGCATTCGCCTTTATTCCTCTTCTAAGTTAACGGAGATCACGATCCTCTGTATTAAAATGTTTCTTGCAAAAATGGAATGTCTCGTTGGCGAAGTTGATCCATTGATTCTCCCACAATACGACAATATGAGAGGCAGAGGTATTGTCCCAATTGCAGAGCGGGTAGAATTGAATTAACTCAAGATTCACGAGCAGGAAAACGAGCAGGCAGAAGTCAACATCGAACAAAGGAAATCCAAAAATTCTAAGTTTATTTAGAAAACACACAGAATAACACAGCATTCATCCTGCACAATAAAATTCTTGTGACATGGCACAGGACATCTACATAATAAGAATTAAGAAATATATAAAGCAAAATTATAGCAAAAAAAATAGCAATAGTATACCTAAGTGGAAACTAGCAGCAATTTTAAAAAGCTAGGTGAAGCAACCTATTTTCACGTAGCTTGCTGAGGTTAAATTTCACGCTCACCTCAATGACAACACTGCCGAAGAACAGAAACTGTGTATGGTGGCTAGAGGAAAAAGTTTGCTAGTGCCAGTTTGAATTCAGCCAATTCTGCCAGATGTTTTGTCAGTATACAGTTTAATAAATCGATGCTAGATTACTGAATGTTGTTTGAAGTGTTTTGGAGTAGTTTTCCGCTTGCAGTGCAGCATTGCGATAAACACAAACTGTTTACATTCATGAATTTGGACGATGCTAATAACGATAATTACAGACTGGAACAGAGCAGAATAATGGATTGTTTGAAAAAATTACTCTATGCAACATCTGTTTGTTAAGTGAAAATTCAGAAAAATATGAATTTTGGATGAACTATCAACAACACCATTTCCAAAAAACTTGGGATGTGAAATGCAAATGAAAACAGAATACAATGATGTGCAAATCATTTTATCCCTTTATTTAATTGAAAGTAGTACAACGACAACACATCAAATGTTTAATCAGAGAAATGTTATTGTTTCTAGAAAAATATATGCCCATTTTAAATTTGATAACAGCAACACGTTTTAAAAAAGGGACGGGCATGTTTATTACTGTGTTGCATCTCCTCTTCTTTTAATAATACTCTGTAAGCGTTTAGAAACTGAGGAGACCAATTGCTGTAGTTTTGAAAGTGAAGTGTTTTCCCATTCTTGCATTATATAGGATTTCATGTTCTCAACAGTTTGGGGTCTCCTTTGTCGTATTTCTGTTGTTTTAAAATGCGCCAAATGTTTTCAATGGGTGACAGGTCTGGACTGCAGCCAGGCCAGTTTAGCACCCGGACTCTTTTACTACGCAGCCATGCTGTTGTAATACGTGCAGAATGTGGTTTGGCATTGTCTTGCTGAAATAAGCCTGGCCTTCCCTGAAAAAGACATTGTCTGGATGGCAGCATATGTTGCTCCAAAACCTATATATTTTGTTCGGCATTAACAGTGCCTACACAGATGTGCAAGTTACCCATGCCATGTGTACTAATGCATACCATCACGGATGTTGGCTTTTGAACTGTGCACTGATAACAAGCCAGATGGTCCCTTTCCTTTTTTGCCTGGAAGACGTGGCATCCATGATTCCCAAAAATAATTAAAAATGTTGATTTGTCAGACCACAGGACAGTTTTCCACTTCGCCTCAGTCCATCTTAAAAGAGAAGGCGACGGCATTTCCGGATCTTGTTTATATCTGGTTTCTTCTTTGCATGGTAGAGTTTTAACGTGCATTTGTGGATGCAGCGACAAACAGTGTTCACAGACAATGGTTTTCAGAAGGGTTCCTGAGCCCATGCATTGTCCACTACAGAATCGTGTCTGTTTTGAATGCAGTGCCGCCTGAGGGCCCGAAGGGCAACCATCCAATATTGGTATTCGGCCTTGTCCCTTGTGTACAGAGATTTCTTCGGATTCTCTGAATCTTTTAATGATATTATGTACCGTTGATGATGAGATCTTCAAACTCTTTGCAATTTTATGTTGAGAAACATTATTTTTAAATTGTTGCACTATTTGCCCACGCAGTCTTTCACGGAGTGGTGAACCCTTCCCCATCTTTACATCCTCACTTCTGACTGACTCATCCTCTCTGGAATGATCTTTTAATACCCAGTCATGTTACTGACCTGTTGCCAATTCAACTAATTAGTTGTGTGATATTCCTCCAGGTTTATTTTTTGGCATTAAAAAACTTTTCCAGTCTTTTGTTGCCTCTGTCCCAACTTTTTTGAAACGTGTTGCTGGCATCAAATTTAATGTGGGCATATATTTTTCATGGAACAATAACCTTTTTCAGTTTCAACATTTGATATGTTTTCTTTGTACTATTTTCTATTGATTTTAAGGTTTAAATGATTTGCGTGTCTTTGCATTCTGTTTTAATTTCCATTTTACACAGCGTCCCAACTTGTTTGGGAGTGTTATAATAGAAACTCTGAGGACCTATCCTGATGAATTATTGCTGAGAATGATAGCCTCTGAATTTAAGTGTGATTTTCTGAGCCTCGACTGAGAGGCTGTATGAAAACTAGTGTCACGGTCCTCAAGTCTGCATCAGACCACAGCAGTGATGGAGCAATCGAAGATGGCAAGAAGTCTTCTGGGCAAAAACTTGCTGTTTCAGTGAGCAGTTATTAAGAATTAGAATGTTTTGGCAAGATGTGCTTTGTGGAAACGTCTTGATCTTTGATCATCCAGCACTTTCTATGGGTTTGCTGCAAGGAAGGTCCTACTTGCAAATTGGATATCACAGAATTTGGAGGAAATATCATTTTAAACATCATTGAGGGAGGGGAAGGATTGCTCGAGGTTGGAAGAGGAAGAAGTGGGTTTTTTCAACTGATAATTTTTCAACCTGGATAATCAGTTTTTAATGATGAGTGGCGTTCCTATTTTGTATTTACTGAACAACAGTACAACCACCACACAGTCAACCACAGGAAGTGGTATGTAGACCCCAGCACTGGTGCATGTACTCAGTACATTGAGACAGCCTGGAGAACATAAATAGGAGCAGATCTGGAGGGTCAGGGGAATTGGGACTGAGAGTTTGCTTTCTGACCACCTTAAAGATGCAGCCTGGAACTTTTGCGATGAACACTATTTTTTAAACCCCCCATTTGAGCTGAATGTGTAATATGTGCATAATCTATAAGTAGAATCACTTTCAATCCTCAGTTGTCATGAAACTAGAAATTTAAAAAGGAATGGATTTGATGAGATGGGGCACAAATGAGCAGATACTCTATATGACATAGTACAGAATTTCCAATATGTTTTTGGCTCAACAGCTCCACGTTTACAACCAGTGGGCAAAACCCTCTGACTATAACCTTTAATGTGATTAAATGGGTTCCACAAACTTTTTGGTGAAAGATTCTGTGAGGCCCCAGTACACAACTGATCAAGAGGACAAAAACATTAGAGTCTGTAGTTTGAGAAACAGACACCTCAACGGTTCTCAACTGACAGCTTCATTAAATAGTAGCCGCAAAACACCAGTGTCAACGTCAACAGTGAAGAGGCGGCTCTAAGATGCTGGCCTTCTAGGCAGAGTTGCAAAGGAAAAGCCATATCTCAGACTGTCCAATAAAAAGGAAAGATTAAGATGGGCAAAAGAACACAGACACTAGACAGAAGAAGATGGAAAATGTGTTATAGACAGACAAATCTAAGTTTGAGGTGTTCGGATCATAAAAATTAACATTCATGAGACGCAGACCAAATGAAAATATGCTGGTGGAGTGCTTGACGCCATCTGTCAAGCATGGTGGAGACAATGTGATGGTCTGGGGGTGCTTTGGTGGTGGTAAAGTGGGAGATTTGTACAGGTTAAAAGGGATCTTGAAGAATGAACGCTATCACTCCATTCTGCAATGCCATGCCATACTCTGTGGACAGCGGTTAATTGGATGCAATTTCCACCTACAACAGGACAATGACCCAAAGCACAACTCCAAACTATACAGGAACTATTTCGGGAGGAAGCAGTCAGCTGGTATTCTGTTTATAATGGAGTTGCCAGCACAGTCATCAGACTTCAACCATAATGAGCGGTTGTGTGAGCAGCTTGACCGTATGGTACGTAAGCAGTGCCCATCAAGCCAATCCAACTTGTGGGAGGTGCTTGAGGAAGCATGTGGTTGAGATCTTTTTAGATTACCTCAAAAAAATGGACAACTAAAATGCCAAAGGTCTGCAAGGCTATAAATGATGCAAATGGAGATTCTTTGACTAAAGCAAAGTTTGGACAAAAGGACAAAATTAATATTTCATTTAATAATCGTTATTTCTTGTCATGCTGGATGATGATGCAGGCAGCATATAATTCACCATGGCATCTCCAGACTCTTTCATGTCTGTAACATGTGCTCAGTGTGAACCTGCTCTCATCTGTGAATGAGAATGGGGTGCCAGTAGCGGACCTGCCAATTCTGGTGTTCTCTGGAGAATGCCAATCGAGCTGCACAGTGCTGGGCTGTGAGCACAAGAGGACGTCGGGCTCTCATGCCAACTTCATAGACTCTGTTTCTGACAGTTTGGTCAGAAACATGCACACCAGTAGCCCGCTGGAGGTCATTTTGCAGGGCTCTGGCAGTGCCCCCCTTGTTCCTCTTCGCACAAAGGAGCAAATACCGGTCCTGCCGCTGGGTTGATTCCCTTCTACGGCCCTGTCCAGCTTTCCTCGTGTAACGGCCCGTCTCCTGGTATCTCCTCCATGCTCTTGAGACTGTACTGGGAGACACAGCAAACCTTCTAGCGACAGCATGCATGGATGTGCCATCCTGGAGGAGCTGGACTACCTGTGCAACCTCAATGGGCTGCATGTATCATGCTAAAGATCACTAGAAAAATACAAAATTAGAGAAGAATTAGTCAGGAAGGAGAAGGAAGGAGCAAATGTCTGTGGCCACCACCTGCAAAACCATTCCCTTTTGGGGGGTTGTCTTGCTGTTGCCTCCAGTGCACCTGTTGTCACTTTCATTTGCACCAAAACAGGTGACATTGATTTACAATCGCTTATGCTTCCTAACTGGACAGATTGACATCCCTGAAGTTTAACTGACATGGTGTTATGCTGTGATGATTACGTTTTCCCTTAATTTTTTTGAGCAGTGGATTTTTGCCTTGCATTTCTCATAAAAGTTGATGAGTAACTCTTCTGGACATGGCAAAATCATGAACAATATTCAAATTCCACTGGAGAAACATCCATGAAGCATCAGATAAAACAAAAGAGGTGGATTAATTTTTAAAAGAAGGATGTTCATGCAGAAAACTACCTAATACCCACTGTTAAGTATTGGAGTTTATTAGTGTTGTGGGATATTTTGCTTCCAGTGGCACTGAGAACTTTGTTAGGATACATGGACTCAAGTACCAGGAACTTTTACACTAAAAATCGTCTCGTGTAAATCAGTTGGTAGAGAATGGCGCTAGAAATGCCAGACATTGTGGGTTCGATTCCAACTGGGGACCAGGTCGGAAATGTGTGGAATTACTGTAAGTCGCACTGGATAAAGGCATCAGCTGAATTAGTTAATTGTAATTGTAAATGTAAAAATATTCTGTTTCTGCAAGAATGTTAAAACTGGATGGTTGTTGGATCTTCCAGCAGAATAATCATCCAAAGTATTCTTCCAGAAAAATTGCTCACTGACCACAGAATCAAACTTTTGCAATGCCCATCCCAATCCCCTGAACTGAACCCTATTGAAAACCTGTGGGGTGAGCTGAACAGGAGAGTTCACAAGAGAAGACCAAGGATTCTAAAGAATTCTCCATAGATGAATGGATTCAGAGTCCTTGCTATGTGTTCTTCCACCTCATCAAACATTATAGGAAATTACTCAGTGCTCCTATGTCAGCAGGGGGAAAGAGCACAAAGTATTTAGGACAGGGGAGACAATAATTGTAAAACTAGCTTTCAGGGGGAAAAAAATTATTTATTAAGATTTGAGGTTTGTTTTTTCAGCTCTCCCACACTAACTTCTCCAAATTCAAAACAACATTCCTCCTGTTTCACTACTTGGTATTTAATTTAAAAAATAATTGTTATCTGTTCCATGTTATCATTCCACATCTCTCTTTGTTAAATGTTATAAGTGAAATAGTCATTAATATATGCTCAGTTCTTCACAATGTTCCTATAAAACAACAACAGGCAGCATTACAAAGAAGGAACTCAGATTGCACTACTATTCTTCACTTTACAGGCAATGGCATATTTCAACCACAAAAACCTTGTTCAGTATTATGAGTGTTTGTGCTTTTTTAAAAGAGCAATTAAAAAGTTGTTAAAAGTACAACATTATTTTAATAAAGGGACAGAGGAGGAAACATGAGTGCTGTAGAGAACATCTTGAAATACTCGTCTGGTGTAGAGCACACCACTTTGGCCCAGCATGAAGATAGCATAGCAATTGTTGTCCATCCAAGTAAATTGGTGTCATTATGCTAACCACAATAAAAAAATAAATTTAATAATTTAAAACTTTATTACACTAGCAAACAAATTACAGAGCAGTAATAATATGATTTAACTGTAATAATGATAACATTTTAACAACTACGAAAACATGACTCTCGAAAAAATGTATAACAGTTTAAAAAAAAAAAATGTATTGCTCTTTATTGTGTGATTGACATATGCTAGAGTATCATACCTCATAGGACCTTCAAACCACATAACTCCTGAATGTGTCTGCAGTAAAAACTGAGGGCAGCTATATGTCACAGATATAGTCCCCTTTACCCCACCCCTCCATCCCCAGGCCTGCCAGGTAGGACTGTGTAGTGGTACACCCGATCTCCCCTCCCATCCCTTTTCTTTGGCTCCAGGCAAGTCAGGGACAAGCAAGAGATCAATAGCCCCTGTTTGCCCGCAGCAGCTCCATTTCTCAGCTGGGACACTGATGCTAACTATCAATAGCAATAAGAGGCTGTCTGAGATAGAGTTAAAGCGCTAGCCAACCTGCACGACTGCCTGGCGTTGGCTGATAAACATCTTGTGTCCATGATTGGTACAAATAAACCACTTGATATGATTGAAATTTTCAGGGTTATTTATTGTGTAGATGTACTGTATGGCAGGGGTAGGCAGTAAGTAGCTCTGCAGACCAAAACCCACCCACATTTTCTTTTGCTAAAAATAGAGGAATTTCGCTTGAAATGATAGATCAGTTCACACCAATAAAGTCTAATTTGTGATTGTGAAATCAAGGTATGGAGTTATGAATTATTTTGAAATTCCATCTCTTTTTTGGATGTAACTGTGGTCAATTTACAGTATATATTGAAAAATATATATATATAATATACAGAAATATGGTCTCCAACCATCCTGTCTGACAAAAAACGGCCCGGGGCTGAATGTGCATTCCAACCCCTTGTTGTATGGTTTATGTTGTGTTCTCTGACTTGATAGTTTTGTTACCTGCATGCATTGCCTTTTGTGGAATAATACAGTATGTTACAGTTCCTGTTTGGTTGGTTCACCCAAAGAAACGTCATATGAGTTAATCGTGTTTGTGAGTGTAGGACTATGTGGTGTTGTAGAGATAATTTAAAGTGTAATTTTGAGGGTCTTAAAAATGTATAAACACTCAGCTTTTTTTGTTGATGTCTGTAATTTCTTCAAGATGTTTGGAGTGCTTTGTCCTACTCTAACTCCCAGTCTGAAGTGATGTGTGTCAGTGTAATTTTGACTCCATTCAGTGAAACATCTAACAAAGAATCCCTGTTTCCAAATATCATTTGTCAACGTCATATGAAAGCAGATTCAGTTTTAAAATAATATGAAGGATTCCAGAATTAAAAGCTTGGTGGGATTCTGTGTCATGGTGTGTGTCATTTTTCCAACTCAAGCAAGTGGGTTTAATTAAATACAATCAAGTGAATTTGTATCATAACTATGGGGAGTATTTGATGATTGTGTCTCTAGGAATGACTATATCTATTAAGAGGGAACAATTTGGGTCTCAGAAGTTTGGTAGAGGAAATGAAAAACAGACAATGAGGTCAAGTCTATGGATTATACATAAATAATTTTTAAAATCAAATATCTTATATGCAAATGCATCATCTGAGATTTTCCATGGAGGAAAGGACACATATCAAGTGCTGGGCATGTAAATTCCACTTCCTGCAAAATTACACATGTCAAAAATTACACTACTGTGTGCCACAATAACATTTCAAACCCCTACTTAATTCAACATAGGCAAATAATTCCATTCAAATATCCTTACATATATGTATAATCAGGGATGTGAATACATTTTACACACCCTAACCCACTGTCCTGGTCTTCAGAGCTGACAGAAGGTTTCACTCACCCACTAACACTCACAAACATCCAGAAATCTGCATGCATGCCGTTACTCTAGCTATGTCTTATGGCAGTGAATGCAACTGTTGATCAATCGTTGGGTCTCTGCTTCTCACCTCACTCCTTCCTATTGGTAGTGAGCAAGGTCAGCCACTTATTTGACTACACAAATCTATCAGCAAACGTAACTGGACAAAATCTTGAACCTGGACACCGTACACACAGACATAAACACACACATAGCAGATGATGAAATAGAGTTCTCCACCTCTGGCTCCTATGTGATACTTTTTAATGTTTGCTTGTTTTCTCTCAAACAAGTCAGAGCTGACAGGATAGGTTTAACACCAGCTAAGACAATGTTAAAACAAATACGACCCCATTCATATCAAGTAAGTAATCTCCAGGAGGTTGTCACTGGAGGCATCAACGGTCTAACAATATGTGGGACAATTGGTAACAGTGCAATAGAAGATGTCTCAGTTCTTAATTAAAGTACACTGTTCTTTGCTTTGGCAAGTATCGCATTTTAATGCAAGACATTTTTCAAAAGTCTTCCTGACAAATGGCAATTTCTTTGGCTTATTTAGAGATTTGAATACAGGAGAAAGAAAGGAGGATTTTTTTTTTATTATTTACATACACGTTTTATTTCTTTTGCAGATATTGCTGATGGAAATTTGTTAACACATTACACAAGATGTGGAAACATACAATAATGTAGTCATAAGAATGTTAAAATATGAATGTATTAAAATTGAAAAAAATGAACAACCAAGGACACTATCATAATATCCATGTATGTATTTTTTATGTTGAATACAGTTGTATAATATGGAAACCTTTAGAAGTAACATAGGACTACTAATCGTTCTAGCAAGTTAGCACATGGGAAATAAAGGACTTTTTGTCTTTGTGTAGCAGGCTGGTCTTTGCATGAAATCCTTTTAATCAAGACTTTAATCCGCTGAGAGCATTAAGGACGTCAGTGTCATGAATGAGGCCATCCTCTGCTTGTCCTGTATACTTTATCATGATTATTGTGAAATGCCTGTTGTTTGAAATTAAAACTCGGACTAACTGATTATATCACGCTTACAAGTACAATGACTTTCGTGTCATATAAATTATTTAAACTTAACTGACATGAAAAGTTAACATATAACGCAATTTTCATTATTTAACTGAGGTCTTATCCCGTCTTTGTATGTCAGTTGATCATTAGATATTGTTATTTGCTAGTTTATCGGTCTATTGAAAGCCCTCTTCATCCTCATGTGGCGCACAAATGAATCTGGATAAACACCGGGGCTTAAAATAGTCCTGTGTTCTTCAACTGTTCGCATCAGGACGACGTACTAGGGAATTAAACGCCTGGAGGATTGTAATGGGCGTTAGGGCAGACTGTTAGCCATTTTCCATCAGAGGGAAGGGAGTCATTTTAACTTGAAAATCCCCTCATAAAGGCATCTCTGAAAACTTTTCTACATGTATTTTATTTAATTAAGTAATTTAGAGCCGTTTGGCTTCTATTATTCTGTCACCAATTCATCTGACCTAGTTCAAAGTGTGATCCAGCTAGTTGTGATTCTTTGGGCATCGTGTTTAGAAGCCGACAGAACTGTGTGAATACTACATGTTGAATGCGGTGTAACACAAAAGCCCTCTACAGAGTGAGGCATACTCGCAAGAAACTGATATATGGGATCCGCAAACAGCACAGTAGGATACTGGTGTGCGGTGGAAATGCCCATATTGCTTATGCCATTCAATTATGCGGTCAAACGCTCTGTGTTTCTGAGCAATGATCAATTATCGGATGTCAGTGATAATAGTGAATGATGGTCCCACGCATCTCCCACTCTTATATGCTCGGTATCGATTGCGCGTAACAGAGAAAATTAACGTGCACTAAGTGTCAGAGTGTATGCAAGATACAGCGTCAGTCATTTTCCCTGCACTGTAAAAATATTCTTCCAAACTCAAGAGTATAGCTACTTTTTCTTTGCTGAAACGTCAAACATTCATTTTTATTTTTCTTAATTTTTACATATTTGTTTTACTCTATGAGTACCGGCTTTGTAACCATGATCACAATGTGAATAACTTCTCAATATAAGCAAGATGTTCCTCGCGTTTGTTTCCTGTGCTGCCAATTAATTGCCCTTCTCAATATGGGTGGGAGTGAGTTTCTGACTGCTTTTATTTAACCCCTACCCCCATCCCTCGCTTTCAACCCTCCATTTATTTCAATTCAGTCCCCCAAAATTCTTGCTGTGTGTGTCATTCAACCCGTGATTGTTAATGCCGTAGCTTAGTCCGACCGTCTGGGGGTGACTCTAATTTAAAATGTCTCTTGCTCGACTGGGCTGCAAATCACCCTGTTTACAATCTCACACCAACACTCACATCAATTAACTGGCCATTGATTTTCCCGTACGGGACATTACAATATTGCATACCTCTTTTCCTCTTCCTCTTAGTTTTATCGCCTATAGTTTTCAGCAAAGTCAAAGTTTCTTGCTTATGGTTATATGAGTAGCCTATCATTACTCATTATATACTAACATGTATTTAATTGTATTCCTGTTCCATTAGGCTTTTATCGCTGTATGAAAACGCATTTTTGTGTGTGGTTTCCTTCTTTATATATATTATATTGAGGGATTGTCCACAAAAATCTTAATTCTATAGGGTATATTGTAATTTAGTTTTGTAAACAGGGGCAATATATTTAATTCATGGATATATTAAACAATATTGAAACACATATTAAAATGTGTTCAAATATATATTGGGCTATTATTAGTATCCTGTATTGACATATCAGTTTCGACCAAACAAAACGTAGGCCTGTACCGCGAATATCTTTCCCTGTCCCTTCTTCGTCCATTAATAAGTAAATAGGCCTACGACTCTTCCTAAAAGATAGCTGACACAAGAGAGGACTAGATCCATCTAGCCTGCAGCAGCTCTTTAAATATTCAGTGAAAAATAATGGCATCCGAGACATCACCTATAGTAACATTATTATCTTCATTTCTCAAAATCAGCCCGACTGATAGCTTCGTTTATCTTTTCCACACAATAAATCTACTAGACACTGAGTACTGCTGCAGCTCCTATGGGAACTCCTGCATGCTCTCCTCAAACATTTCCAAGGATGACTTCAGGAGTCTACGTTCAGTGTATACTTAGATTTAAAAAAAAATAATTATTAGTAATAGTAGTAGGCTACTAGTAGTATTCTTAATAAACAGACATTATGTTACGTAGCAAAACAAGGAATTAACTATAAGCTACACATATTTATAACAATTATATTCGTATGTTTATGAAAACGTATTACTTGGTTTATCATTAAACAATAATGCTCTTTCAATGTTCTTTTCTAAATATAGCCCATTTCAATGTATTTTTCATACATTGATAAAGGTAAACAATTATCCATGTGTTCAAAGCGAAAACCAAATAATATATTCACTGAAAGTAGTTGTAAATTTGCTACTAGGATTATTTTGCAAATCTACTCAACAAAACCGTTTTTATCGTGCATTACAAATGCGCAATAAGGTCCTTTCTGCTACCGAACTGATTAAAACATAAATCGACCATACTTATACATCAAAAACACCAGGATACTGGTGACATGATGGGATACTGTACAACATAACTAGAAGCTGGTTGTAGCGTTGGTTATGCGTTCTTAAACAATCCAAGCAACTTGTATGAAATGAACTTGTATAAAATAAGCAAGCCTTCAAAAGAGAATCATACCCTATTTACTGTCCCCTCTACTGGTCAGTCACTCGCTAGCGCTCACACGCACTCTGCTCGCTAAAAGCGCGTGTGTGTGTGTGAGAGAGAGAGAGAGAGAGAGAGAGCGAGAGATCGCACCTCCGACGGCATATGAAAGAATAGCCCAGTGACCAATCACATCATAGATGGGCTGGGCTCAAAATGTCTCACAGTCCTACATGGGCCCTTAAAGTTTGTTTGTTCGCGGAATGCCGTGTGTGATGAAAACGTGTTACTAACCCCGTTCGGCGATAATCAAATTAATCAGACTGGGATATTTGATACATATATTGGACTTCCGAGACAGCAACGTTACCATTACGCACGAAACTCCAAAAGTCTTTATTCGTTTTCTTCGCTGCCTTAAGGCAGAGGCACTAACCAACGATTAAGTATCGGTGTTCACCGTACAAGACCTGAATTACAACGACCTCAATGCAAAGGATATGGCACTGCAACAGCGAACAGAGTTGTGGGAAAGTATTTGTTTATGAGATCACGGAGGTTTTTCTGTGAGCGTCTCGTCATTTCCAATTTACCTAAACTGTGGTTGGTTTGATTGTTGCTTGATCGATACGAAAGATGCGGCTACGCGCATGTACTCAAGACTGACATTCCACTAGTAGTCAAGATAAGCTTTACGTAGCTACCAGCTGGTTGCTAAGAAGGGTTAAACTGTATCTAAAGGGAGTTGGAAAACCCTGCCTTTTCTTCTACACGGATCAACTCATTGGGTGGGAGCTGAGAGAGAGACAAGAGTCCCCAGCAAATCAGGACCTAATTGATTAAAGAGACTTCATTTGAATAGGGGGTTGGCGAGGTGCCAATCGCCTTTCAAAGAAGCCCTGTATGATTAATCGCCAAGCATTATTGATAATCATAACAGGACACATGCGCGGTGGATGGGCTCGATTTCCGTAATTTTGAGCAGATTTTTTAGTATTTTTTTTTATTCTTCCCTGGCTGATGTGTGAGCCAACATGTCGCGGAGGAAACAAGCGAAGCCGCAACATTTCCAATCGGACCCTCATCTGGCCTTATCCCAACACAATGGTAAGTTCGACTCATGGAGCTATTCTACTGTTCGCTCTTCATCCAAGCAACTGTCTCAATCAGTTTTCAGATTTGTTTTATTTTTAGTTGTTTTTATTTTGGGTTGACTGGATAGGATCTCTTCACAAAGTCAGCCTACCTTTTAATAATTCAACCTTGCAACTCAATTATATTGTCATAACTAGACATATTTGAGAGACTAATCTATAAGTTTACTTTATTAACAAACTATAGACCGTGCCTTGATTGTTTATCACTGTACTTTAATTCCTCTAAACATCATATTATTACCTTGTTGTTCGTAGTCAGTTGGCAACAACAATAAAACTTAAAAGTTAAAATATCACCTTTTAAAAAAGTGCTAGCGTTGTAGTCATGCTATAACTTATACTATACTACACTTTTACCTAGGCAACACACGCATTCATTTTTACAAAACTACGAGGTAGACTACACAGATATATCAGAATTTTTGTCTTACATACTTAGAACGAAGTTTTCCATCGCGGTGGCTGTGAAAAAGTTACAGCGAGAGGGTAGTTAAAGTGAGTACTGCTTTTTGTATATTAGACTACGTTACACTGGGGTCGTTGCCCAACCTTACCATGTAGCCGGGAAGATTCGAGTGTCGAGATTTTTTGTTTGCAGTCTATTTTAGGTGTAGGCCTATAAAGAATAATAATAATAATTTGCAGACTCGCGTGATCCGAATGTTTATATTGTTTGAAGTTGACCCGTTAAATCCTGTTTACAAGCCTTGGTCTTACATTAAACGGATATGTAAATAGGAACAATATTTTGATCACATTTTTACCTTAACGATATTAATGTGGTCTTGGCGGATGGTGAAACAAAGGATTATAAACTATATAACTTGTTTCTTTATTTCTCTTCTTTTTATTACCATGAACTAATTGACATGCTTCATACAACAACACACCATAGCATCTTAGTTATCAGGCAAATTATTATTTAATAATGTTATTACATTATTATATATTTTGACTTAACCGAATGTAGCTTCATATTCGTCTTGGCCTATAGGCCACTTTCAAAATGGTCACTGCCTATAAACCTAAACTAAAATATGTAAAAGCTGTAACTTTATATGTAGGTGACATAGTCCCCCCCACACACTCACACACACACACATTAACACACACAAGCACAAACTCTTAGAGAGAGAGAGAGAGAGAGAGAGAGAGGGGAGGGGGGGGACAGCTACCCCTTATTTTAAAATAAGTTTACTTCTCTTTATGACGGCTTTGTAATTTCCCAAAATGTGGATAGGGCCCCACGTAAGTTCACTTAAAAAAGCTCACTACTAAAATATTATCTCGGAACAATTAACTGGAGTAAAGAAAGATGTCAAGTTGTGGTTGGAGAGCTTCAAAAAGATGTCGAAAGTTGTTGAATCAATTTCAATAGGCAGCTACCTTGGTTGCTTTTGGAACGCGTTGTCAGTCTAGCGATTTTCCACTACTCCGGAGTGACTGACCCGCCACCTGTTAAGTTTACCCAACAGTTTCGTTTACTGAAGATAACGTTGATAAAATCATATATTTCAGAGCGATTACAACAAGTAGGGTTTACTTTTCTGTTGCTAAAGATGGGCCTGATTATGGAGGTCAGGTTAAGGAAATATTAAAATGTTTTTCATAAAACATAACTTTCACTCAATTGTTTCTAAGATATTGATGGGGTAACGTTTTACTGCCATAATTGTCCAAATGAAACCAAATAATTGTCCAAATGATACACTTTTCTACATTCACTCAACAACATTTAATAAACAACTTTTAAAATTACTGTGTAAGAATTGCTCAATAATCAGTTAAACCATTGTTAGTTCGATACATATATATGCATATGTACACACACACATATAATTATGGTTCGAATTTAATACTTCATTTATGTTTTTGTTTTTCGGAATTAGTTCATTGAAATGGAAGTTGATTAGGCGTAGTCTTTGGAGACTGTAGTAATTTCACGGCATTTTAAAAATAAAATCACAAGCTTCTGCTTAAGATACACTTTCCGTTAGACTTTTTTGTAGTTACTGCTCTATAGTAGCCAATATTACTATATATTTTTAAGTTCTCATGTCAAGAAACCACTAGAGGCTCTCTACCCTATAGGATTGTTTTTCTACACATTGTCCATGCATTTTCTTTCTGAGGAATTGGAAATATATTTCCATCGCAACAGTCAGTTTAGTTGGATTTATTTTCATGTAATCAACATTTTTGTACTGACTTGAAGATGTCAATGCTTTAATGGTTACTCTGTGTGTACAGCTATGCTATATCCAGTATCCTGTTAAAAACACATTGTTGCAAAAAATAAAATAAAACTCTTTATTATGCAACTAAACACTTGAATAAGAAGTATTGGTTGCCCTAATTTTGTTGGAATTAAGCATCTACACAAAACTCTATCATTACTAAGAAACATACATGTTTGCAATTGTATTTTAATTATGAATAGTATCTTCAGTCATTGTGTGTTAGTAGACTTGGTGCCTACTGAGTTTCAAAGTAAATAAAATGTGTAATGCATTAAACAAGGAGAAAATGCAATACCTATAAGCCTAATTATTGGTTAGAGACATGGAATACTAGAGTTTTTTGTAGTGGGTTGGTGTGCTCATGACTGGAACTGCAGGACTGGAAATGCAAAACCAATAGTAGACTTTACCAATAGTAGACTTTGCAAATAGTAGACCTTAACAATAGTATACTTTATCAATAGTATACTTTATCAATAGTAGACCTTACCAATAGTAGACTTTACCAGTAGTAGACTTTATCAATACATTTTAATAAGGGTTAGGGTGCTAAGGCCATTTTGATGTTTGTCTGTGAGTGTGTGAGGCTGTTAGTCAGCTGCCTGTCTGTCATCTCTTTCCTGGAACAGAGTTCTCTGGTGGGATGTTGAGCTTTTTTAACCTTTGCCAGCATCCCCCTGTGTCTCCCTGTGTGAAGGTGATGAGAGTTCAAGCCACAGTGTGTTCTCCTGTACCTCGTCATTGACCCCACTGATCAGAGCCACAGGGGCCTAGCAGGGACCCTGTCCTCTGTTTGTGATCGGGGGTCTTATCAATGTGGCTGCCATCCCCTTTTACCCCTCTAGAGTAGCCCCCCCAGAGGGAGATCGACAGGGCTGTCCCTGGCCCTTCACACTGTTGCACCCCGCGAACAACAGGGATTTAGTTACTTGTCATTTTGCCAATGTTTATATAGTGGAAGGCTAAAATGTAACCCAGCTGAAGGACTTGCTTGCTTTTCTCCCCTCTCCTCCCCTTTAAGCTTTAAGCATGTCACCAGGGCAGAGCTGCTAAGGCTGAGGCTTGTCCGTCCGGGAAAAGGCAGCTTTAGTGGAACCCCATCTAGTGTTCACTGGGATGTTTCCAGTGAGGCCAGGAGTGTGAGGGCTCGAGAGGAGGTGGTCTAGCTCAGGCATCAGGCATCCTTCTGAAGTCACAAGTGTCAAGAGACAGCGGCCATGCAAAGTAATGTAGGACCTCTCAAAAGCTACACTGTCAACTTCTACTAATCAAAATTTCTGATTTTATTAACTCCATTCTGTTCTTTTTTTCACTGTTGCTTTTGGTTTCGGCATGTGTCTCCTCTTTCCTGATGGTCTGTGCTCTGGTGACATTTTATAGGATTATGTTGAGATAAATTTTCATATACTTTTTTGTTTTTGAAATATAAATACATATGCTTAACTGATATTCAGTGATTATGCTCATGCTATTTGTCAAGTCTGAATTCGAAACTTTTGCTGTAGATTTTTTTAATTTATTCGAGGTGTTTTGTGTATATTCGAGCTGCTCATTTATGTTGTGCATTTGTTGGCACTCGTTTCATGGTGTTAACTGTTTTATTGATAAATATTTACAAATAACAAAATATTCAGTATTATCTATTTTCACTACATGCCTAATTATTTAAACAAATTACTTAAAAATCTTCGGTACAAAATTGGGCTTTAAGTACATTATTATAGACTGATGGTGGTTGTGTAGAAATATATTATTGTGAAAAAAGCGCTTTTGAGAGTTATTTGATTGGTATACTTTGACCAATATTTTCTTTACAAACGCTTAATATTTTCAAACAAAGGTCGGCTGGAAGTTGAGTGACACTTCCAACCAACTCTCCTTTTATAAGCATATTATTAGAGACACATTGTTGTTTCAGTAAATGTTACTGGAAAACTAGAACATATTTACATTTGGACATGTGCTTGTCATTTCATTTTTTGTGGATTTGAAGAGTTTCTAAACATAATAATGTATACATAGAACGTACAATGTTGTAGAATCTGAATGGTCCTTTTTACACTTCCTTCATAAATGAGAGAATGTTACATTGAAGGAAAAGTCTTAGCTAGAATTTGACTTGTCCATTAAGCCACATGCTGGTTGTGGTTTCCTACAGATTCCTTTGGCCAGTTTAAACTTGGATGTATGGAATCTAAAATACATGTTTCACATTAAGGATATGTTCAGATAATATCTTGCAGTATCTGAGTGTGTGCACTGCAGTGTACTTAAATCTGGTAAGAAAATAAGAATAAATTAACACAATGACAATGTTGTTTCTATTTCTGCATGAAGAGTTCACTTTTGTCAGTTAACTCATAACCTGTATATTACTTTTTCAAGTGCTTGAAAGTTGGTTGATTAACATTTAACATTTTTCAGTTAATTTTTCACATTTTATTTTCCTCTGAGTTTTCAATATCTACAGCAGTGTATTCAGGACATTATGTATGTGGATGTATATCCTCTTACATAAAATTCACTCCATTTACATATGGTCAACCAATTCTGAACAAAGCTTTTCCCATACTCCCAAAAGATAAATCCAACACATTTTTCATTACTGACACATTCAGGGGGGTCTGCATGGTTAATATTAAAAAGTTACCCTTAAACTTAGCTTGGGTCGTCTCCGTTTGCATGGTTAGAGCGGTGTGAGTCTGGTTTTTACTGTCATGGCAACTTTGCGTTATCTGATGTCTCAGAGCATAGAAACACTGAGGGAGATAATCCCTGAATTAAACAGGATCTGCTTTGAGTCAGCCAAGATGAGCAGAGCAGGGCAGGCCGTGCCTACGAGACCGCCGCTCCCATGCTGCGTGAACAATGGGAAGCCATCCTGCCTCTCAGTGGGGCAGGGCCGCACCCCTCTCGCTCTCTCTCTCTCTCACTCAGTTTCATTTGCAAATGAATCCTCCCACTCGGTTCGTGATGAAAATGTAGAGGGCTAGGTCCCACATTGAATGGAATTCATAGAGAATTGCAATTTATAAATCAACTTGTATGTTAAACAGACAGATTTTGGTGCAACAAAAAGAGAGAGAATGGGGAAAGTCTAGAGCACAGCAGTGGCCCAGGGGCCAGAGTTGTTGTCTAGCCTTTTTGTTTTTTTTACACTGACTCCTTTTTGTTAGAATGGAAATCACATAAACAATACGAGTTTTTATGCACAATTTTAAAGACCATTATCTTTCCTTTAGCATATTCTTACTTGCTGTCATTGAATACCCTATTGTTTAAGCTGGTGTTGCCGTTTGCTAGATTTAGGGATATGCAAGTTGTGCATTCTATGATATGACAGTTTCAATCATTGTTCTTGACTTATAATTAAGTTATGATGTTGTTTTATTTTATTTATGTAGAAGTCAATCACTGTTATAGTTATACTTTTACAACACTACAATTTGAATTAAGTTTTATCTATGCATTGTTATACTTTAACTAGGTGTGGTATTCTATTTATTTTATTAGGAAATAAACACAATTATTTGACATATTAATTACAATCTATATTTTATAAACAATATACAATTTTCAAATACCAGACGACATTCTTCTTATCAGTGTAACAATGGCATATAATCTTGCAGCATCTTTGTTGTGTATGAGAAGCTAGAGAGAACTCTTTGTGTGGCAAAGGCTCTGTCTTTTGTGGCTGTCAGATCCTGATTGCAGTTTGACTGAAAATAAATTATCTAAGTAACAAGGCAAACCTGTTAAAAAGTTTTGTTGAGTTCAAAATGAAGAAAGTTTTTAAGACTGTCTAATAACTACTTCAAATGGTTAATGTTCTCTACGTAGACAAGTAACCAGAGATGAGTATGACATTGGATATCAATGCTTCCCTGTGAAATGTTATTACACTCAATGTCCTTACTTCAGATTATTTTATATTTTTGATGGATAACCTATTCAAATTTATTATTTAAATATGGTTGGACTGATGAAACCTTATCTATTAAAGAAGAGTTTCTGATTTAAATACCTTTCTTAATTCTCAAAAAAAGCTTTGACCTCTTTCCTTTCAGTATAGTGTTAGCTCATTTAATGTAATTTTGTGTGTGTGTGTGTGTGTGTGTGTGTGTGTGTGTGTGTGTTTTAAGTTTTAAGATGAAGTGCTAATCTAACTTAAAAACATCAACAAAGAAATCTGAATAGATTAAGCTGCCGGTGCTTCAGGTGCAAAACAATTATAATCACTAATCCTCTGTTTCCCCTCCTGTTTTTTTCTCCAGGGGACAGAGAGCCCTGCACGGAGGAAGAACCCCCCTGCAAGGAATCAGATGCCCACGTCTGTAGCAGATGTTGTGCTGAGTTCTTTGAACTATCAGATCTTGAACAACACCAGAAGAATTGCACTAAGAATCAATTAGTTCTGATAGTGAATGAAAATCCTGCCTCTCCCTCCGGAACCTTCTCGCCCAGCTCCCCTTCACATAATCCTGATGAGCAGATGAATGACACGGTTAATAACACTGATCAAGCAGAGTGCAGTGACCTTTTGGAGCATAACGCTTTTGACAAAGAAGAATCCATGGACGTCAATGTTTCCGGAATCAACGCTCATGATGGTCACGGTAATGATGGAGGCAGCAGTCAGATGGAGAGACACAGTCCCATCAACATGAACACAAGCAGTGAAAATGGCCAAAGCTCCAGTAGGAACAGTTTTGGCCCAGCACTAGGCACGTCAACCACCTCTGCGTCTAAGCTACCTCAACTTGGCCATCTGACTGACCTGGGGAGCTTCTCTGTGATCAACAGCAATGTCATCATTGAAAACCTGCAGAGCACTAAAGTGGCTGTGGCTCAGTTTTCCCAGGAGACCCAGCGGTCCTCCGGTTCTGGAGACCCCAGGGTGGCAGTGCCAGCCCTGATGGAGCAGCTATTGGCCCTGCAGCAGCAACAGGTCCACCAGCTGCAGCTCATTGAACAGATCCGTCATCAGATCCTACTACTGGCCTCCCAGTCACCTGAAATTCAGGTGCCCACCAGCAGCTCCGTTCCAGGAGGTTCGTTGGGTGCGTCAGCCAATCCATTGACTACACTCAGCTCCCATCTCTCTCAGCAACTAGCTGCTGCTGCAGGCCTAGCACAGAGCCTGGCCAGCCAGTCTGCCAGCATTAACAGTCTGAAGCTGCTGGCTGAAAGGGCACAGCTACCTCAGAGCAACAACCCCAGCAGCGGTGAATCATCTCAGAGCATCAGCTCACTGGGACCATCCACAGTAAACAACATCCAGTCGTCATCTGACAAGAGGCCAATACATGCGATAAGCAGCAGCCTCCACTCTCAGCTTAGCAACCCATCACTTGCTAAGTCATCCATGCCAGCCTTTGGGATAGGTAACTTGTTGAACCCTGCAAGTAATCCACTTCTACCTCAACCCCCATCTGGCAATGCCCTATTTTCCAGCTCCCTTCCCAGCATTGGCACTACGGTGGAGGATCTCAACTCTTTGGCTGCGCTGGCCCAGAGGAAAGGCAAGCCACCAAACATCACATCATTTGAATCCAAAAGCAACTCAGAGGAGGCGTTTTTCAAGCATAAGTGCAGGTTTTGTGCCAAGGTGTTTGGGAGTGACAGTGCCTTGCAAATCCACCTGCGATCTCACACAGGTGAGAGGCCGTACAAGTGTAACATCTGTGGCAACCGCTTCTCCACCCGAGGTAACTTAAAGGTCCACTTCCAGCGTCATAAAGAGAAGTATCCACACATTCAGATGAACCCATACCCTGTCCCTGAGCATTTGGACAATATTCCAACGAGCACAGGAATTCCATATGGCATGTCAATGCCCCCAGAGAAGCCTGTGACCAGCTGGCTGGACAGCAAGCCTGTTCTCTCCACTCTGACGTCATCAGTAGGCATGTTGCTCCCACCAACTATGCCCAGCCTGCCTCCGTTCATTAAAAAAGAGGATCATTCTGTAGCCATAACCAGCCCTTCTTTTTCTAGGAAGACTGACTCTGGTCGTGATGCTTCCGAGCCATCGATGAAAAGCATAGATGGGGTGTCTGAAGAAGGTGAAGGTGCAGCCCTGCCTACTACAAATGGTAAAACTGAAGAGGGCAGTCACTCGTCAAGCTTCATGGCGAGCATGCACTCTGAGTCTGAGCACAGCGCAGAATACACCACCTCTAACAGCCCTCCCATGATGACCAACCCTCTCATGCCTCTGATGTCTGATCAGTTTAAGGCAAAGTTTCCCTTTGGGGGCCTCTTGGATCCCCTTCAGGGGTCAGAAACCTCCAAGCTGCAGCAGCTTGTTGAGAACATTGACAGGAAGGTGACAGAACCCAACGAATGTGTCATCTGCCACCGTGTGCTCAGTTGTCAGAGCGCTCTAAAAATGCACTACCGTACTCACACTGGAGAGAGGCCCTTCAAGTGTAAAGTGTGTGGCAGAGCCTTCACTACCAAGGGGAACTTAAAGACCCACTACAGTGTCCACCGGGCCATGCCTCCACTCAGGGTCCAACACTCCTGCCCAATCTGCCAGAAGAAGTTCACCAATGCAGTGGTCCTGCAGCAACACATTCGCATGCACATGGGAGGGCAGATCCCAAATACCCCGCTGCCAGACAGCTACCCTGAGTCCATGGGCTCTGACACGGGCTCATTTGATGAGAGGAACTTTGAAGATAACTTCGATGACATGGAAAACATATCTGATGATGGTATGGAGGGAATAGAAGGGATGGAGGGGAATGAAGGAATGGAAGAAGGCCCTGACAGCAGCGTTCCGGACACGCCCAAGTCAGCCGATGCCTCCCAGGACAGCCTCGGGAATTCCCCCTCTCACTCTGAGGTGGTTGGCCAGGAGGGTCTGGAGAGGCAGGAGGAAAACTATAGTACCCACCAAAATACTCACCATGATATGGACTATAGAATCCACCATAATAATCAGCAGAATAGTCACTATAACCCCCACCATAGGTTGGTAGAAGAGCTGCAGGGCAGCAGAATAGGAAATGGAGGTTCAATGGAAGGGGACTGTCTCACTAATGACTCCTCATCCCTTGGTGGTGACATTGAGAGCCAGAGTGCCGGGAGTCCAGCCATGTCAGAATCTACCTCGTCCATGCAGGCTGTGTCCCCCACCAACGCACAGAGCAAACTGCAACGTAAATCCCCCAGTCTAGAGGAGAGGCAGGAGAGGCACCAGAGGGCCATGACCTTGGAGCACATCAGCGCCAGCCTCATGCAGCATCACCCGTCCAACATTGGGGCTCTGGATTTGACATCCTGCAACACGTCCAAGGACCCTCTGGGCATGCTTTTCCCATTCCGCGAGCGCAGCACTTTTAAGAACACAGCCTGTGACATCTGCGGAAAGACTTTTGCATGTCAGAGTGCCTTGGATATTCACTACCGAAGCCATACCAAAGAGAGACCGTTCATTTGCACAGCCTGTAACCGGGGCTTCTCGACCAAGGGCAATCTCAAGCAACACATGCTCACCCATCAGATGAGAGACTTGCCCTCGCAGCTCTTTGAGCCCTCCAACACAAGCCTCTCCTCCAGTCCAACTCCTTCCCTCCTGTCTGTGAACACCCTGTCCTCTATGATCAAATCAGAGGTCAATGGCTTCCTTCATGGTCTCCACCATCACCAGGATCACCACAGGGACCACCACAGAGAACACCAGGACCGTGAACACCGCAAGGACAGCATGCCCAGTAACATGCCCCCTGGCCTGTTGACCTCCTCTGCCTCTACGTCCCCGGTGCTCTCAGCCTCTGCACCTCCACGCCGGACACCTAAGCAGCACTACTGCAACACATGTGGGAAGACATTCTCCTCCTCCAGCGCTCTGCAGATCCATGAGAGGACACACACTGGGGAGAAGCCTTTTGCCTGCACCATCTGTGGTCGGGCCTTCACCACCAAAGGAAATCTTAAGGTAACTAAAAACATGATGAATGCAGTAGGTAAAATCCACATGATTAAAAAAAAAAAAAAAAATTAAGACCAAAACTACATACAATAAACGACATACACAATGTATATTTTCAGCAACTTTAAGTAAAAGATTAAGGTATGCCATGTTAATCATAGTAATGTTGCATAATTGGTGAAGTAATTGCCCAAAGGAAAAAGGACCTTAGGTTGAATGGCCTCATCAATATGATTATCGGGTAGAAACCTGAGAATGTGATCAGCAGAGCACAGCTGGGAATGGCTCAGTTAACAGCATTAACAACTGTTACCAGAGGCAACCATCCTCAGCTATGGGCAGGCAGAAAGAGCCGCCTGTAGTTTTCCAGAGTTTATCTTGAGAAAAACGCTGAGTATCCCTTTGATCATTTGGGAAAGGCCTCTACTAAGAGATAAACAGGAACTGGAAGGCTTTATGTGGACAAATATGATCACACCACTCAATTGTGAGAAATCAAGGGGCTGCAACATAGGGAGGTAAAACATTTAGGACTGATTGTAAAAATATCACAAGATTGCAATTACCTGTAATCAGCAATTTTAGTTCACACCACTATTGATATAAAAAAGTGCATTACACATAATTTATTTGTGGAAAATATTATTTATTTGTGGAAAGGTTTCACATTTTGCTTAAAACATAATATGTTGAAGAATTGTTTCTATTGTAATTATTCAGAATTTCTGGCAAATAATGTTTTAAAACCCACGGCTAAATGTTTGCTTTATTATTTAAATGTTTGAACATTAGTTTAAAAAAATATATATCCTCATACTTTTAACATCTGTAAGAAACAAGATATTTTTCTTTCTAGAAAAGGGCATATCAGAGGTAAATGTCAGTTGTAATACTGGCCAGGGCAATGAGAGTGGACATTGCAATTTTAACCCAAGCACAAGTGTCCACCTCATGAGACATTTGAATTAAGGTTTAAGATTAAATGTATTTTATCATCCCAACCACAATAAGATGTTTACACCATCTTTCCCTGCTCACCACAACAATTGTCCCACTGTACCCAAGGGGCAAAACTATTTTAATGCTAACTTGCCATTTACTATTTTCTTTTTTTCCATTGCATCATCCTTTAGTGTGTGCTGTTGTTGTGGCCAAGTTTGTAAACATTGCTAATTTTCTCTTTCTCCCCTCTACTTCTCCCCCTCTGACTCTCTCCTTCTCCCTCTACTTCTCCCCCTCTATGTCTCTCCCTGTTTCTCCAGGTTCATATGGGCACACACATGTGGAACAGTGCCCCTGCCAGACGAGGCCGGCGGCTCTCTGTAGACGGCCCAATGGCCTTCCTGGGCACCAACCCTGTTAAATTCCCAGAACTCTTCCAGAACGACATGGCATCTAGGGTGGGCAAAGGAGACCCGGGGAGCTTCTGGAACCAGTACGCTGCAGCCTTCTCCAACGGCCTGGCTATGAAGACCAATGAGATCTCGGTCATCCAGAATGGAGGCCTGCCACCTCTGTCGGGGAGTGTGGGGAACGGGGGCAGCTCGCCTGTGGGCGGCCTCACAGGAAGCCTGGAGAAGCTACACAGTACAGAACCTAATGCCGCTCTGGCTGGCCTGGAGAAAATGGCCAACACTGACAATGGGACTCACTTCCGATTCACACGTTTCATGGAGGACAACAAAGAGATTGTCACCAACTAGAGACTTTTCCCTGATAATATGTACACAGATATATGCATAGACACACACACACACACACACACACACACAGAAAAGAGAACAAGACAAAATATTACTTGGCTTTGGGATGCCATTGAACTTTACGAACATCAGTGTGAAGAGAGCTTTTTTTGTACAATGTACAACATGTTATAGTTTTAAGAAGCTTATTTATTAGTGATTATAACCTTGCTCGGAACCAAGTGGAAGCATTAACAGTTAGTTTTGTTCTATTCTTCAGCCAGAATGGGTATGTGAGTGCTTAAAAATGTGCTTCTGAAACTTTAGCATTTCTGGGTAGATAACTTTACCTTGGCATTAAGTTATTTTCTTTATATAGTATGTAGCTATAACAAAACTGTTGATGTTCATGTAATGCTTTAGATCTGTAATACGCAAAACAGAATGACTGTAAATATTGTATACTGATCTACGCTAGATGGTCTAACAGATGTGTATAAAAACATTGAGACTTCAAGCAAGACTACAGTGACTACAAATTAATTTTCCTTTTCTTATCAATCAATATTGATCTTTTATTTAAGGAAAAAGAAAGCATTCAATCAGTTGCATTTCAAATGTTTCTTTAGTTACAGTAGGTCTAACCTGTTTTCTTCTTTGTTGTCCCTCTATGTATTGTACTTTTTGTCTTTATTGTTCTTCCATAGTATTTTCTTTTCTTCCTTTTCTTTCTTTTTTGGTATAATGTTTCAAGCAAGACATTTGTTCTGTTAGAGGAGATGATGAATTCGGAGAGATCCACTTCCTGGTTTGAACTGAGAAGGAAGCAAATCACAAAGGTGGAATTCTCCTATAAATCATCTGCTGGATTTCCACATTGCTGCTATGTCCTCAACATCCTCATTGACATCAACTGCAAAATATGTGTTGACGTGTATGTAAATAATTTCAAATGTGGGAACTACAAATTTCTTCACAACAAAATGTACATATAGCTCACAAGACAAAGTCCATCTTGGCCAGGGGACAAATGATAGTGTTTTTATAAATATAAATATATATTAGGTTTGACAACCTTCGGACTGTTACATGCACTTTCTTGGAAAGTTGGAAGATCTTTATGGGTCCAGTTTCTCTACACTTTAATACCTACTAACAACTAAGATACTGTAATTCTTTACTCTAATAATCAAATACATCCGTTTTCAAAAGGAACATTGTGTGTGTTTGTGATTCTTCATTTTATTTTGGTTCTATTTTTTGTCTTTGTGCTTGTGTTTTATGCTTTTACAAACAATTTGTTTTTCCTCACTTGACGTGACGTTTTTTGGGGGGACATTTCTACGGATCAGCACTACTGTTGGTGAATTAAATGTGTGTGTGTGTGTGTGTGTATGTATATATATATATATATATATATATATATATAATTTATATATCTTAGTGAAATAGGCCTAGATGTTAAAGTGTGAATTAATTCATTTCCACTTTTGTTTTACACTGCCATGTGTGAAGCATCCTATTCCTTACAACATAATGTGCATGATTGTGTCAAAAGCGAGTTCAGATCCGTTCAGGTGTAGACGTGCTTAATCAGTGAGGACACCTGGATTGTGTTGATCGGCCATTAAAAATTGTGCGATAGCACAAATCAGGTTTTTTAGTTCATTACTGCTGTTGTCAGTCTTCTGAATCTTTAATTAAAAAATCGACCGGTCAGTATTCCCTCTGTCTTTCGAGGCGTTGATGTGATGGAATTAGACTCGCTGTCATTCATTGTACATTTTAATCCGTCTTTTACCGGGTGAATTTAAAAAAAAATATATCTAATTGGGAATAATTTAGGTGGTCAGGTTATACGTTTGTTGTGGACCAGCACAGAGCAGATTGCTGATTAAGTTTTGTTCAGAACGTTTAATAATTATATTATGAGTATAGCCTATATATGTCTAACGACAGGGGTGAACAACATTTTAAAACTAACGGTTAATCCAAATTTGACAATATTTTATGGTGTCTTGGCGCTTTGCATAGTACGTTAATATCTATGTAATATGTTCATAGAAAACATGCAATTTTCAACTAGTAATCACGAAGAGGCTCTAATGTTAATTTCTGTGTAACGCCTCACAAGGGACATATTGCCTCAAACGAAAACAAAGACAGCTGATAGATAGATAGATGGCATTGGCATTCAGTTTTTCTTTTATTCGAAGTGATATTTTTCCACTTTTGCCTTTCAACAGCTGCATTTAATTTAACACATCGTTGCACATCCTGAAATACAGGATCTGTTCATTTGAGCCCGCCCCCGCATCGTCTCTCTTCCCCTCCTCTTTGGGATTTTATAGCTGGCTAAATTCCCCAATATTTACAAGGTCTCGATGCTAAATGATCCTTGCAGAGGGCCGGGTGCGGGACTCACTATGCGATCTCCACCCCCTGAGCCTGTTTTCCTTTCTACAGTCACATCTGGTCCCCTGATAGAGCTTTGTTTGTATAGCACATCAGCTTCCGGATTCTTTTATTACTGAGTCGGAATACCTGACTCCCTCTGTTTATTGACTTAAAGTAATACAAAAGTGCTCTGAAGTCCGTGATTTTGTTAGTGATTGGTCTTACACAATGAAACAAGAACATTTTGTAGAGTATTACTTAATTTTGTTCTCCCTCCAAACGTAGAATATATTGATATTGCGTTTTAGTCTATTGTTAAATTATATCTGGTCTTATTTTTTTTATGGTAGGATTGGTCCCATGTTAATCTGACTTTTATTGTAGAATAATCGTTTTAAAATATTTCGTTTTCAACTTGATGTAGGAACATAAGCAGGGAATATATGAAGGAATAGTTTATATCTTTTATTTATAATTTTCCACAATGGAGATAATGGTAAGTTGTACAGTTGTATGCAACTAATTTTAGTAATTATGATACTGAATAATTGATGTAATATGATTATGTATTATTTTTCTGCATATTATTATTGTTAATACAATATAAAAATACATTTATGATAATTTTAATAATATAAAATATAAGTGAACATTTCAAGGGATTTGTCAGTTTAGCAGTTTTGTATATATTTTTATTTACCATATAAAAGTATTCACAATTGTTGATATGTATTTTTACAATTTGCGCATTCAATGTACAAACAATTTTGAATACTTTTAGATTGTTTATGGTTAATAGCTACATTTATAATACTACTTCAAATACTACTACTACTAATAATAATAGTATTTCCAATGCATGAATACTGCATTATGGTGTTTATTAAAACCTAGGAACTGTTATTTTGCACTTAATCATATATATTCAAATATTTATATCATATTGATACCCATATATGTATAATGTGTGGATTATAATGTTGCAAGTATTGTTGTGCATTCAGTCTTGGAGTTACTGAAATTTTGGTAATTATGTTTTTTATGTGATAGTTTGCTTTTATTCACTCTGCACTCTCAAGGGAGATTAACTACTCTGATTACAGTAGACTGGCCCATATCATTGATGACAGTCATAGACTCTGAAATGATGCAATGCACCAAGGGAAATGTGTGGCAAACAACATTCTTTTTAAATTTCAGGAATTTTATTTCCACTTCTCAAAGAAAGATTAAATCATGAGCAAGAGCTTGAACCCAGATACTAGCGAGAGCTGTGAACCAGCAATGATTGCTAATTACATAATCATAAAAAATAACGCAGCCTGAACTGGATATGCCTGACCCGGGATTTAGGATAATTGAAAATGGTGGTATAAGCATATGGAACAGCTCTCCTTATGTAATCAAAGGTGGGAGGAAGGATTCAATAAGAAGAAATCATGAAATAAACACATGCTTTTAGTTGTGTAACAAACCCTCAGTGAGTAGTTCTAGTGATATGTGGTTAAGGGTGTTTTTCCCATGGCGGGCAGGAAGCAGGCAATAGCCACACATAGGTTATGGTTAAGTATTGATTGAGCTGTGCAGCATTACAGAAACACTTGAATCTCAGGTGGCAGGAATGTGTAGAATTGATCTCTTCCACTGTGCCTCCCAGTAGTGGCTTTCTGCTTCACAAAACAGCACCGCAGGAAGACTGGGTGGAAACATGGTGAAACACAATCACCACAGGCTGTGAGGGGCAGCTACTGCTCTGCCCATGCAGCTCTCTGACAGACAAGCTTTTGGAATGTGTCTCCGTGCCACTGTCCAGTATGATAGAATGAAATTAATTTGACACTTTTTAACATACACACACACACACAAACACACACACACACGTGTGCATAGGCCTTCATATATTCTTATCTGTTCATTATTGCTAGCATTGATTTTTGTTTTTCAGCCTTTAACATGACATTTTAGTGCTATTGTTTAAAGGGCCTAAATCGTTCATGGCTGTAATGTTTGAATGGGATAATGGGACACATTAGCATAGAAACTGTATTTTTGCTTTATTAAAATACATTATATGAGGTCTTTTCAACTCCAGTCCTAGAGGGCTGAAAATTCCTAGTTTCCAACCTTTCTTTCTAATAATGTTTATTCAGACCTGGAGCACTAGGTGAGTGTAATTAACTGCAAGGTAAAAGCTAAATTCTGAATTGAAGACAACAGTGAAAACCACAGTTAAATATCCAGTATATACCGTATATATGATGCAAGCTCTATAATTGCAAATCCACATCCTTTAATTTTTGTGAATTATCAGAACTTAAATGTTTTATATAAACGGAACTCATAGTTTATATTATATAGTCGCCAGTCTAACTTACCAGTGTAGTCTAAATAATGCTACACAAACCTGTGTACTCAAAACTCCTCTTTTTTCCTTTCTCGTCCTGGGCTGTCAGGCCTCAAGAGTCGATACAAAACTGTAGCCTGGGGCCTAGTGGACCTGGTGTGGTGTGGAGCCTCCCCACTGAGTCTCTGGTTTGGCTCTGGGAGATCAAAGAGCCTCTGATAACAATAGTGAGCCACGCTGAGCGACACTGAGCCACGCTTCACAGCCCCAAAACACACAGCCACTGGGCCACACCTGCACCATAGCCTACTCCTGTCAATCAATACCCACCAGGTGACAGGCTCGCTGTTAAGAGCCTCTAATACGACTTCCTAAAATGACTCTCAAGTGAGTGTCATGTTTCGAGGTCATTTAGCATAAGATCTACTTTGAAATTACATTGGAAATCATTATTATCATTGAATGAACAGAAAACACAATAGAAAGTAAATGACTCAGCTCATTAGTCATAGCATGACTTCAAATCTCACCTATTTTTCTAACTCCAGTGTCTCCCCTTCTGTTCTCCTCCGATGCTACTCATGGCTTTGGTTTCCTGTGGAAAAAACAGAGACAGTCAGCATGTACAGAGCTGGCTCAGAGACAAGACGTCCAGATTACAAACATTAACCAAGAATTTTATCCTGTTATCCTATTACACTCACAGGTATCACAGTAGAGCAAATCAAATATATCCACTATCCAGTTCTAAAACTTTGTAGACACCTTTGATGATTGTTCATCATTTAAGTAAACCTCTTTGTTCTCATACAGTTATAAAATCTAGTATTTCCATGGTTTATTTTATTTGCACCACAATTCTGGAGACAATGCAAACATGAAGGTCATTTATCTTGCAGTTCATCCACTCTCTTCACTTTTGTGTGGTGAGAAAGAGAGATTGCATTTCATGACCTATTGTTGTGCCCAACGGGTCTCTAGACAAACAGGTGGGAGCTCGAATGTGGGGTCCTCTTGGGGAGGGAGGATGACCGGGCCAGACCAGACTGGAGGAGAGGAGGGAGGCTCTTTGGGTATTCTTTAATAAGCTACTCATGCTTGGCAGAGCCACCACAATGCTCTGTTTCCCCATCGTCCATCCAACAGGATCCTTCAGGGATGCTAATGACTGTAATGTACAGTCAGGCTTGTCTTACCCACAAGGCCTCTGTTGTCTCTCTCTCTCCCTGTTTATCATCACCACTGAAATTGCAGGGCCGTTTTAGGAGGGTTTTATTGCAGGGAGAGACATTTAACTTCTTTGTAATGCAAATTCTTTAAAATGTGGTGTCTGGGTTTGTTTCTTTCAAGCCAGGTAGGTTTATAAGACTGGGCTTTTGAGCTGAAACAACTTGCTTTTTATAAGGGGAAAACTGTACTCAGGCTTTCTTCATGATCTCTTGTATCTGTATGTTTTTATGTATTGTCAGTTTGTGTCCATTTTAAGATGAATCACATATACGAGTTTGGGTTTTACAGTAGAATGCAGACAGATCGTCTTTCTTTTCTTTAAGAGACTACCTCTTTGAGATTAAGTAGGATGATTGTGTCCCTTTCAATGTCAGAATTACGATTGGTAACCCTAGCCACCACTGTCTGCTAGAGGGTTTAGACACACACAGGCTTGTGGACACTCTGCTAATGTCATCTCACAGATTAGATTTCCTCATCACAATTTAACTTTAAGTCCCACAACCCTTGACAAACATTATTCCTTTCCCATTCATCACAGTGCCAAAGGATGAATTTCATGAATTTTAATGAATTTATGAAATGAATTCAATGAATTTTATATCGGTTTCAAAACCGATATAATAAAGAGGACAATTCAAAATATTACGGTTAATTGAACGTCATGACAAAAATAATTAAATGTTAGCATAGAAGTCTTAAGCAACTTGTCAGGTGTGTTTGATAGCATTGCCACTTGACCAAGACTGAGTTCATTGAATGTGTTATTTTGACCTGGAAGTTAGGCCACCTGTGCAGTGGCAGTCCCTCACAAACACATCACACAATGACAGCTGATGGAGTACAACCCTGAATCTGTTGAAAGTTTGGTCAAAATAGACCTTTCTGTCACTGCCTGGCTGTACCGCTGCATTACTGTGGCCAGAAGTTCGAGTCCTGGTCATGGCTTACCGACAGTACCCGTGGTCCCTCATGGAGCGCTGGAAATTGGTTCATCACCGTCCGGCTTGGTGGAGTGGATCTCGGACATGGTTGCCTTGTATTGTTGCCTGCAAGCTCAGTTTGGTCAAACGTGGTTGTTGGCCAGTAAATGCTTTTTTCTTCAAGCATATCGACAGACAAGTGTATTGTTCCTTTCAAGCAATTAATTATTGCTTAAGTAAATAAAATATGCTGTTAGTAATATTTTGCTCTGCTAACATGCAGGGCAAGAATAGATCATACTGGCAGTGGCGTTCATGTGTTTAGCTCACAACCTAGTGTAACAACACAGACGTCAACAATGGAATATTGATCGAAATTAACGTGGAAAACATTACTATACTGTACAGAAAAAATAATGCTATGGCAGGTTGACAGAAAATATAACTAGATTGATAGCTAGAACAGTCACTATCCAACTGGATTCTGATACACACAACTTGTTTGGAGAAGACAGAGAGAGATGTCTCGCCTAACCAGAACTAACTATAAACATACGAAGGTTGCCTTGCTGGTTACTCTAACAAAGAGGTTGCCTTGCTAGTTTACTCTAACAGTGTTGACAAGTTTGCCTTGCTGGTTAACTACAGCTAGGATATCATCTCAGCAAGGGCTAGAAAGGACAACAAATTGATACGTATTTCTAATAACAGCATTGGCTGACAGCCAATGCTAAACATGAGCCAGCTGGTATGTCTAGCTAACTACGACTAAACATCTGACATCAACCTAGACAGCAAAAATGTCCCAGCTTTCAGATGGTCCGCCAATGGAAGTTCGACTCCATGCATGCATGCATTATGACTGCAGTACAAGAATATTATTTTTCATTTATAATTTTTGTCTTTATTTTAATGGCCTTCCTTTTCAAGTTCTTTTGAAAAGGAAGCCCATTAAAATAACATTTTTTTTGTGAAGAAAAGAGTTAATACCTTAAAGAAAATAAGATCCAATTAAAATAATTTTTTTTTTGGTGGCCTCTGGGTAGTGAAAATATAGCTAGGCCTTCAGGATTTGGACAGAAGACATTTGCCCATGTCATTGCGTCAAATTGATTAGAGAGGAATTTTGGAATGACAATTGAATCAACCAATCACAATTCAACTTGGAATGGGTGGAACCGTTTGGCCTTGTAGACCATTATAGATGGCCCAGAAATACTTTGCTGAAGGCAAAAGGCTAGCATTTTTGTCTTGGCTAATTTGTTAACATATCCATTGTAGATTAACTTTCAACAAGAGTTCATGTTTCAAATGTTTATGTTCTGGTAAGTGTCACAATTATTTTTTTAAGATCGCTTGCTGTTTTAGGGTAAGATGGGGTAACTCCCCCCTCCCATATAATTCACAAAAATCCCACAAATTTTTTGCCCAACACTTTCCCTGGCTGCCACTGATCTTGCGTAACTAAAAATGTTCTCTGTGTCATCACAACTTTTGGACATATTTCCACAAAACGATGTAAGTTAATCTAATTTTCTGACATGTTTAAAGATTTCCAGATATGTTTCAATTAGGTTAGATCTATACATTTTTTTATTTACAAGTAGTAAAGCCTTCAGATAAATAATCCACTTGTTTAGACAGAAAATGTTGAATACTTTTTACATAAAGTAGTAATATGTTGGATGAGTGTGTTGAGGGTAACTTGCCCTCCTTCTACAAGGGGTAACTGGCCCCCAGCGGCTAATTACCCCCTTTATGTTTATGCATATCATTTGTACAATCACAAGCTCAGTTTGTGCTTGCTAACTAAATTAATACAGTTTGTGCTTGCTAACTGTATTAATAAAAAAATGTATGCATAAAACAGATTAAATGGATTTTAATACATGTATAAAACCCTATTGGGGTAACTAGCCCCCTGAAACCCCAGTACAATTTTTTTTTTCTTATAACAACATTTAATCTAAAAAAGTATAAATTGCATCAATTTGGTTCCCTTATAGTTTATTCTTCTAAGCCTAATCAACATATGCTTTCTTCCCCAACATTTTCATTTTTGTGTCCGCAAGTAAACATTATTCCTGGGGGTGTCTGTTACACTATGGGGGAGGGGGGGGGGCAGTTACCCCAGTACAAAGAAAATAAATCAATTTTCTAAAAACAACACTTCATCAAATTTCTAAAAAAGTATAAACTGCATCCATTTGGTTCCCTTATAGTTTATTCTCCTAAGCCTAATCATCATCCACATACCTTTTTTCCCCCAACATTAAAACGTTTGTGTCCGCAAGTAGACATTGTTCTTAGGGGGAGCTGGTTATCCCATCTTACCCTTTCTGTCCATTTAAATAATATCCTGTGATCATGTGAGACTCACAGTGTTGTATTCAAGCTTGTGTGTTGAACTCGGTTTAACTTGATAATTAATGTTTGCAATGGGAAGTAATAATATCCCATTTCAATTGAAAAACATGTTGTATTGTCATCAGGCTTACTGTCTTATTACATCCAGCAATAGATTAACATGTTTTTTATATTTTTTTTGCTTTTGCTTTATTATTTATTTTATCAGCCAGGTCGATACGCTTTCTGAAATGAAACTAGCATAGCCTACCTGGAGTGTATCTGGTCACTGTCTCTTTGGGACTTTAGCGGTCACATCCTTGATGTACCAGGCGTATGGGTGGTGCTGCTACTTACATTATTCTAAGCCCATTGGCTACTGTGGTGTTGATGCCCAAAGCACAAGCCAGAGTGTGTGATGGAAGGTAAACTGTCCACTCTTCACTAACTGAGCGTTCCTATTCGTGCAGACGGTCAACGTTAATTTGCTGACTCCATGCTTGCTCCATTTTCGCTTGATACATTAAAAAAAGCGTTACAAACACAGCTACTTCTGTAATTATCTAGACTATTATTTGCTTTTGAAGTAGGCTGTCTGAGAAGTTGCTGTCGACATGTCTACTGCATGTCGAAGGCTGTTACAAAATTTAAAAAGTTGATGAAGGAAACTTTTTAAACAGCTTTAGGCTCTCACCAAATGACCTGCGTTCCATTTCACCTCTACCGAGCTCAGGGTTCCCAGATTTCTTTGACTGTAAACCACAAAATCACCCGCAGACTCAACAAAAAAGCCGCCCAAACTATTTTTCTAACTATCTTTCCTTATTCCTATTTCTTCTATACAACCCTATGGGTAAATTGACCTGCCCAAGCCCATTTTTGCCCGCAGACTGTCATAAAATATAGCCCAATTGTGTGGGAAACTACCCATCTGGCAACAGTGACTGCACTCATACTCTGGCTCAGGTCTGTTTGATTAATTTGCGATGTCATCAAAAAGCATTGATTGTTTTGTTTTAGAGATGTGATGTTGTGAGCATGATGTAAATGTTTTGCTGGGATTCTGTGATTTTTCTTCATTATTCAGTTTGGTAAAACGTCTTCAAGGATTTTCCACAACATAAGGCCTAGGTCTATAGCCACGGTTCGCCACTGTTACACTGCAATATGGTGGAAAGACAGTCCAGTGTGCACTTTAGGTGGCATTGCCCAAATTCAAAATCCCCCAAATGTCCTTGTTCTCTAATTCTTTGGTTTCTTGTCCCCTGACTGCCAGCTCAAAAGTTAAACTTGATCAATTTGTTTCAAAAAGTTTTGAGCCCAGCAACTGTATGCTAAGTTGGCTTTAGCTAACAGCTTTGCTAATAGTTAGCTTAGCTCTGCAAAGTATTCCTGAAGTGTGCATCACAAAACCATGCTTCTTCCATTCCAGTAACGAGTATATTTTTCCAAGTTATAAGTTACTGCTTTCATTGTGTGAAAGCAGTAGCTTACAACAAGTGACCTGTAATTTAATGATGTCACTTGTTTGATGCAAATGTAACGCCTTGGCCAATCTCTTTTTTTCTAACCGTGTGGTATCACCATGATGACATTGACTATATTGCTTGATCTTTGGCGCCAACTAGGCAATCACTGATATAAAGAGCTACTTTCATAAACATGTAAAGACCAGGTCATTCATTTAATTTCTATTAACACTGTGCATCTGGTGAAATGAGTATAGGCTACTGAAATTGTTTATAAAAAAAAAACATGAATGTAATAACATTTACCTTTACATAACATTTACCTGCACATATATCATAATTTGTAACATAATCCACAAAATAAGAAAAAATATTTTTACGTCTTAATCCTTAAGCCCCTTGAACCCATTGGTAGCTGCAGTGATGTGGCAAGACAAATTCAACTTGAACTTAAAAAAATTTGGAGGGGAAAAAACGGGGTAGATAAAAACACAGTTTGTTCTAATGTTTTTCATCAGTTTGGTAAATATCAACACTGAAAAAGGAGGAAGATATTGTTTTTTTTGTAATCTGAACGTATCTGTCATAACTAGATATTTACAATAACAGTTTACATATTTGAGATGATTTAGAATAGAATAGTCGTTGTGTTAACAATTTCATTTAAATAACATTTACATAATATTTCTACTCACACGAGCAATGCGAAACTCTGCGCCAGAGGTAGGCTGCGTCAAAAGTTGCAACATATGCATGCACACTGCTTTGGAAGGAGTAAAAACTCACTGACAATTTGGTTTAACTAGTAACTAACAGGGCTCTTTCCGTCGAACAAGTGCTAGTGGTAAACTGTTTCAGGTTCCATTGTTAGATGGTTTTTGTAGCTTTCGAACGACTGAATAAACAAGAAACCAGGCAAGCCTAGTTCAGCCGGCCCGCAATAGAAAATGTTGCCACCTCAAGATTTGATCCCGGGTCACCCACGTGAAAGGCTGTATCATTAACCACTACACCACAGAGCTGCATATTTGCTGGGTGTCAGTATAGCCTCTTGTCTCTATCCTGAACAAATCCTCTTTTGCCACTGGTCGTTTTAACAGTTATTTGGCCATTCGTGAATGACATTGATATAGTTAAACTGACTAACATTTCTTACTAAGTTTACCTCCACCACAAAGAGAGTCTATGTATGGTGTTTGCCACTGGCCGTTTTAACAGCGTATTAGCCAGTAATAAGCTTTACCGGTATCTACTAACTTACTGGAATAGTCATAAGAATTGAGCAATTGCTAGCGAGTCTGCCAAAGCTTTTTCGTTTCATGGCATAAGAATGTATTTTTTTCTTTCATGGCAAAACAACATACTTTTGTATTCCATTCGTGAATGACATTGATACAATAACTATCAATAAAGGTGTCACAGGCACGGGTGAGGATCCAATCGCGGACTGGGAGCGAGTGGGAAAAGGGCAGGTAGAGTGGACGGGGACGGGAGGTAAGGCGTTTAACGTAACGGCGGCGAAGGGGCAGACGAGCGATAGGCAGAGTGGTCAGGGACGGGCAGAGAGTCGGTACACGGGCTGGCGGCAGTAGTACAGTCAGGGAGCAGGCAGAGTAGTCA
>JACXGI010004238.1:0-48746 GCA_016801175.1 Esox masquinongy
ATATATATATATATATATATATATATATATATATATATATATATATATATATATATATATATATATATATATATATATATATATATATATATATATATATATATATATATATATATATATATATAACCAGGGTTGGGTAGGTTACTTTTTAAATGTAATCTGTTACAGTTACAAGTTACCTGTCCACATTTGTAATCAGTAAAGTTACTTTTTGATTACTCAAACTCAGTAACGTAATCTGATTACTTTGAATTACTTTTAGATTACTTTCACATTAAGAGGCATTGGAAAACAAATAGGAATAGCCTATAACCAACTGAACACCTTATGCGTGATCAATCAATGTTAGAGTTTACATAGCTGGCCAAAAACGGAATTCGCATTTTACCTTATGGGTTGTGTAGGCTACAGTGCCTTTGGAAATGGGTTTCTAAACCATTGCTTTTTACTTCAATATGATTGGGCTACATTACACGCTAAAGGTCTGTCAGATATTCAGTCATTCCAATTAATCCAATAAACCTCGATCTTCCAGATTCTGACTTTTTATCTGAACATAACCCAAATCTAATGATGCCTAAGCCTGTTCTGTTATTTGTGTTTTATTCATGTTTTTAATTGCTTCAAAACATTGTTGAAAAATAAATGGCAATTACTCGAAAAGGGTATTGACATTGTTGTATATAAAAATTAAGATCTCCGTAGCTTTCCGCGCATAAACTAAATCTGCAGTGGTCTGATGATTTGCTCCACAACCAACATTGTCAAAATGTTGCAGTAACCCCCGGCATGCGAATGCGCGTTTGCAATCGTGAACACCCGCATAGAAATAACATTTACCCGCGCAAACGTAACCTTCGATTATTATGGCCCCCAGTGATGGATTTTCAAAACGCTAATGAAAGAATTAAACTGTGATTATAAACCTGCACTCTTATCTTAAAGTAAATGACGTCAGCAGCCAATGATAACCAATGAACACAATTTTCAGAGATGCAAAGCAACCAATCACATGTCCTACCTGTATGAACGGAGTTGATGTGGCCGCGTCAAATGCAAATAATCATCCTTTGGCAGAGTGCTTCCCAACACACTTTTTCTCCTGCAACTCGTTCTGTTTGTGTTGTTCGGTGCATTTGACAAATAAACCTTGAAACTTGAAAAAGATATAACACCAGGTAGGCCAATTGCCTATCATTGTTCTGAGAATTATGTGTCGAGTAGATAACTAAATAACGTTTTATATGACTCGGCTAATATTATCGAAGAGATACTCTGTTTTTACCAGCCATCCAACCAACCAAAACCGGAGAAATTTAAACTAGCGCTTCCTCCGTCACTAAACTGGTTATGCGCGTTCACCTTTGCGCGCATGATGATCACACACACACACAACTGAGGCGCGCAATTCATATTTTGGTTCAAATAACGATGTTTTCATAACATTAAATAATAAACTCAAACATACAACGTCTCATAATTATTTCGCGCACCTATTCTTTTTCAATTGAATTAATCCAAAAGTAATCATACATTTGTTCAAAAGTATCTGTAATCCGATTACAATATTTTTGTTGGTAACGTAACTGATTACAGTTAGTTTTTTTGTAATGTGTTACATGTAACGGATTATTGTAATCCGTTACTCCCCAACTCTGTATATAACCTACCCATATATATAACCTATATGTCTGAACTCTATTACACCCACACATAAAACAATGACAATGTTAATAGTTAATAGTCCTAAGTGATCTCTCTATAATTGTATTCAAAAGAAACCAGACGAAATTTATAGATTATGGGACTGTTTGGGGAACTGTCTGTTGCAAAGGTTTTCCAGCAAATCAGAGGGGGAAACATTCCAGGTACACAAAGCTGTGTGAAACGATGGCCAGCGCGGAAGTTGATGTGGAGGAGCTTCTGTCTCCAACTGAAAAGTTTTTACTTACATACCTTATGCCAGAGAAATGTTATGATTACTTTTTTGTCGACTTGAACGTTCTGCACGGTGAGGTCCGCAGTGATGTTTGCGCGACATCGATGTGTAATTCGCCGCCTTGAAACTAATTTGTTAGATAGGCGCTTGCATAGAGCGATGATCAGGAAGTTGTTGCCATTGCCATTTTTTATATGCGTCATTGATACAATGTTTTGTTACCTTTGTATAGACTACAATGTTTTATAAGCATTGCCAAATAATGTGGGTCCCCCTATTTGACAACTAACTGTTGTTGTGACTACAGTGCCATGCTGGAAGATAGTTTTGAGCCAAACGGTGGGAATTTGGATAATTCTTGGGACTGTGTTGGGTGAGAAAAGCATTTTTCTCCCTTTTTGATATATGCTGAAATATATGCTGAAATTCATTGATATATTTGGTTTTGTCATATTTTCTTTAATGATTCTATTAATACTATTAATACATTTTTCTTTTATTGATCTGTCACTGTGACTTTCTTCTGTTCCCTGTCTCACACCCACCCCCTCCGCTCCATAACTCGGCCCTACAGCGCAGCTCCCTCAGTTGTGGAGGATTCTGAGAACCAGGAATGCTTCAGGAATCAGTTGGTGGTCTGTCTTATTGAATGTATATGCCATCACAGGACCTCTTCTCTTTTGCATCACCAATAATTTTCCTCTTGAGTATGTACAGTCAATCAATACAATTATTTATTTTTATGAAATTGTCCTGGCGTGCAGTATGATGTTGATGATCACAGAGCAGTATTTTTTATTTCCCACTGTTTGTGTGTATGTCTTTTTCTTCACAGAGCCTGGGCAGAGAGACTGTTCATGTTGATCCAGTGTTTGGCAATGGGGTTTCTCATCCAACACTACAATAGGAACACCTTAAAAGGTTATCTCTTTCCCTTATGTTATTTAGTATGATCCTCTTAACCCAAGACATTTGTATTATTTTTGGTTCATACTGGTCCCCCTTAGGAATTTGTCCTACAACCCTGATGTTGCAGTTACCATGCTTGACCAACTCAGACACACAAGACCCTGGGTGCAGACGTGGACTTCAATTCATAGTTTTCATTCACATGGTTGCTTTGACAGCCTGGCGGGCAAAACATTGTTGTAACATAGCGGCTAACACTGGGAATTCTATGGAGCTACTGCACAAGCCAGTCAAATTTTCTACTTTTACAGCCTATAAGTGTTTAGATCACCTAACAAAACATGAAAACCAAAGGTATGCAAACACACTGCAAGTCTTAGGCACTTGTGACCCATATACATAGCACCTGCTGAGTTATTTACATCGTTTGAAACAGCAACATCCCTTCCAGTGCTGAACTTTGGGGATGTGTACATATACCTTGTGGAGAATCCATCCCCTTACACTGCTACCAAAATGAAAGCATACAAAAGTACAGACAACTATCTGTACATTCAATCAGGTTGGGTCAATTATGCAATTGTTTGGGAGGTGAAAAATAAATTCTTCATTGTCAAAGCAAAGTTTAGTGCTAATTTACCTAAATTAAATTTTTATAGGTGGCCAGTGTAGCATAGTGCAGCCAGTATAACACAGAATCGTGTGACAAATGTACCAGTAATAATATCAACGTTTTCCCAATTTCAGGTAAACCATTCCTACTGTTTAAATAACCTACCATTGACAGCCTGGGTTGCTGGTTAGATTGGTACTATTTTCTCCTGTTTTAACGTTGTTATTAACTTAGCTAACGCTTTATGTTTAACAAGATAGGTTTAGCTAGCCTCACTAACATTAGCTAGGCCATTGGAGTTGGTTGCATCGGTGCAGACAAAAACAGATAACATGTAGATATGATTGCAAATGCAATATATATGCGGTTAGCGCATCCAATGGAACTGCAAATATCTAGCATTTTGAAGTATAACTAGTAAAAGTTGTGGAGTTGTCAATGGAGGACAATGGAAGGAGAGTTTGTTTTGTCCGCCAAGTGGGCGTTCCCATTTGTCGTGACGTCACATGAAAACTATCAATTGGCATGAGTCACTGTGTGCATTCCGTTTACATGAAAGCTCAAAATACTGGCAATATAAAATTGATTTTAACACAACCAGTCAAACAGTTGCAGTTCTGGCTGTTCTCCACCCTTTTAGTATGACAAGCAATATCATGACAGAGTTCAAGTTGACAGTGTTCAGTCATCAATTTATCGTTTCACTCATGTATGTTTTCTCTACAGTTGCTGCTTTCTAACTGTCCTTGTTGTGTCTGGCAGGTGTTTCGTTCCTCCTGGCCTATGCTGGTGTGATGTTGCTCCTTACATCTGCCCTGACTTCACTCCTGGTCTCTGAATGTGTTGTGTCCGTGATGCAAGCCTCCAGCATGCTGGCTGTTGTTGCAAGCCGGGTAAGATACCCTCATGAGTTTGTTTTTACCCTTCCAGATGGAAATCTCAACATCTGGGAGTCAAGTGCCACCTTGGGCCTACCCCCACACCAAAGCTAGTTAGCGATGCTAGCTAACTAACTCGGAATAATGACATACTCACACTTGGCAGTGAGGCCAACAGTGGGGGGACAACTGTGAATGTTGTCCCGGGCCCAGGCCTGTGGGGGGGCCCATTTGGTTGGCTTGAATATAATTATTAATTAGTCAATGTTAGTATTCAGTACTGTTGAGAAAGTTATACAGTTATTAAACAGAAGAATTGGATTGATGAAGGGATTAATGTTTTTTCTCTTTTTTTGCCGGACCGTGTAAGCAGAGCCGATCTAGAAGAGCGAATGTCTCTTACTTACTGACTGAGTGTGTGACTGAATGACTGACTGACTGACTACCCCTCGTTAAATAGCATAGTGGTTAGAGACGCAGACTACAGTTAACAGGTCCTGTGTTCAACTTCCGTCACAGTCCTGACAAAATATTCCTTAGGGTTTGTTCAGGACAGATAAAAACTTTGTTGGGTACAACTTTCAGTAGCTATGTTATAGGAAGCCTAAAGTAAAACAGTTCTGGTGGATATTAGGATTTGTTCAGGATAGACAAATACTTAGCTGGCTACACGATACTCTCGTCTTTTCAGTTATCGTCATCTATATTGATAGATAATGTATCAGTGTCATTCACAAATGGCTAATTAGCTGTTAAAATTGCCAATGGCAAAAGCGGATTTGTTCAGTATAGTCAAAAACTTTGCTGGCTACAATCTTCAGTAGCTACGTTATAGGAAGCCTAAAATAAAACTGTTTACTGTTATATTGCGACAATTTCTGGTGGATTTTCAAATTATGTATTATGATTTGTTCAAGATAGACAAAAACTTCTCTGGCTACACGATTCTCTCATCATTTCACTTGATGAAAAATTCAGTTATCGTCACCTACAGTGGATATAAAAAGTCTACACACCCTGTTAAAATGCCAGGTTCTTGTGATGTAAAAGAATGAGACAAAGATAAATCATGTCAGAACCTTTTCCACCTTCAGTGTGACCTATAACATGAAAAATTCAATTGAAAAACAAACTGAAATCTTTGAGGGGGAAAAATAAATAACTCACAATAACCTGGTTGCGTAAGTGTGCACACCCTTAAACTAATACTTTGTTGAAGCACCTTTTGAGTTTATTACAGCACTCAGTCTTTTTGGGTAGGAGTCTATTAGCATGGCACATCTTGACGTGGCAATATTTGCCCACTCTTCTTTGCAAAAGCGCTCCAAATCTGTCAGATTGCTAGGACTCCTGCTAGGATCTCCTGTGCACAGCCCTCTTCAGATCACCCCACAAATGTTCAATTGGATTCAGGTCTGGGCTCTGGCTGGGCCATTCCAAAACATTAATCTTCTTCTGGTGAAGCCATGCTTTTGTGGATTTGGATGTGTGCTTTAGGTCGTTGTCGTGCTGAAAGGTGAACTTCCTCTTCATCTTCAGCTTTCTAACAGACACCTGAAGGTTTTGTACCAAAATTGCTTGGTATTTGGAACTGTTCATAATTCCCTCTACCCAGACTAAGGAACTAAGGTTCCAGCTGAAGAAAAACAGCCCCAAAGCATGATGCTGCCACCACCATGCTTCACTGTGGGTATGGTGTTCTTTGGGTGATGTGCAGTGTTGTTTTTGCGCCAAACACACCTTTTGGAACTATGGCCAAAAAGTTCAACCTTGGTTTCATCAGACCATAACACATTTTCCCATGTGCTTTTGGGGGACTTGATGTTTGTTTTTGCAAACTTCAGCCGGGCTTGGATGTTTTTCTTTGTAAGAAAAGGCTTCCGTCTTGCCATCCTACCCCATTCATATGAAGAATACGGGAGATTGTTGTCACATGTAGCACACAGCCAGTACTTGCCAAAAATTCCTGCAGTTCCTTTAATGTTGCTGTAGGCCTCTTGGAAGCCTCCCTGACCAGTTTTCTTCTCGTCTCTTCATCAATTTTGGAGGGACGTCCAGTTCTTGGTAATGTCTCTGTTGTGCCATATTTTCTCCACTTGATGATGACTGTCTTCACTGTGTTCCATGGTATATCTAATGCTTTGGAAATTCTTTTGTAGCCTTCTCCTGACTGATATCTTTCAACAATGAGATCCCTCTGATGGCTTTTGCTCTGAGATGCAACGAAGCATATGTCAGGAAAATCCTACTAGAACAGCTGAACTTTATTTGTGATTAATCAGAGTCACTTTAAATGATGGCAGGTGTGTAATGACTTCTATTTAACATGAGTTTGAATGTGATTGGTAAATTCTGAACACAGCCACATCCCCAGTTATAAGAGGGTGTGCACACTTATTCAACCAGGTTATTATAAGGTTTTTATTTTTCATTTTTCCCCCTCAAAGATTTCAGTTTGTTTTTCAATTGAATTGTTCACATTATAGATCACATTAAAAGTGGAAAAAGTTCTGACATGATTTATCTTTGTCTCATTCTTTTACATCACAAAAACCTGGCATTTTAACAGGGGTGTGTAGACTTTTTATATCCACTGTAGCTCTGTTGTGTAGTGGTTAAAGACACTGTCCCATATGTGTGAGACCCGGGTTTGAATCCATGGTGGGCATCAACGATCATCACTTTTTATTGCGTGCCGGCTGAACTAGGCTTGCCTGGTTTCTTGTTTATACAGCGTTATGATTCAACATTTTCTGTAAAAATGGTTTGTTCTACCAACAGCCCATCAGTGATACCCTCACACTTACAGTCAGCCAGAGTGATACCCTAACACCAGCACCAACGCAACTTTGTTAAAGCTGCACTAGGTAGGATTTCTTCAGTAAAAAAACAAAATTTAATTGCCAGTGGAATGTCAGTTTATAATTTTTGGAGTATGCCACTACTTCCCAGCCAATTCTGTTCCAGCAATCCCATTCCAGCCAATCACCTTCTGCGAGGTGTGCTTTCCTCCTTGGCCTTTTTTGTGAATGCGCATTTTACCTGGATGATATATATATATATATATAGCATAAGTACGCCATGTAAGCAACTATAATGGCAGCTAGAGACCAGGACAACAAACTGTCAGTTCCTCCTTTGTCTACTACAGCATACACTATGAAAATGGCAAAAAAGTGAAAGAAGACCAACAATCTATCACTAACTACCAGGAACCCTAAGCTAACGTTAGCAAGGCTAAGTATAACGTCGAACTCTGAGTTGCCGCTTTTTTTGGAACAGGTCATTCTATTTTTCATATTTTTATTCGGAACGTCATTTTCTATCAGGCATTGGTGCGAAACAGCTTTCTGACCGGTGAGTAATTGCAAAATGCTGTAATTGTTTTTTTTACTGAAAAAAATCCTACCTAGTGCAGCTTTAAAAAAAAAAAATACAAATTTAACCAACAAATTTGTCTGACTACAGTAGCTATCTGGCTAAAACATTGCCACCATACAAACAAAACTAGGTGCACATAAATGGAAGGACAAATCTAAAAGAGAACGTCAAAATTTGTGTAGCAGTTAAGTAATGGCTGATTGTGACTGAGTAGGTTATGAATTGAAAAGATGTGATATAGCCTAAAAAGTACCTGTGTGAAAAACAAAGTGATTTGAATGTGGCCTAGTTATGAATTAAAACATTAACAATAAAACGTTTATGACCTATTTTTTGGACAGTAATATCATTACTATTTATTTATTTTTTGGCCTGTGGTTTGGGTCCTAAATGTTCAATTCTGTCCCGGGCCCTTGCATTCCTGTCAGCGGCTCTGCCCCTGGATGTGCCAGTTGCCAGCAGCTGACCCAGAAAATCGCTGAATTTAAATGTGGTGTCTATTCCTCATCACATTAAAGAAGATGAACATCTGATTTAGTTTTTGCTTGAGTCCGCCAAACACACGATGAACAAAGCCACTTGCCCATGGCTTATCACCATGGCCTGGGAAAAGCTTGCAGCTGTGAGGCATACTTTGATCTCACAAGAAGAGCCCTAGCCAATACCAGTTAACAATATTAGTTAACACCCGTCTGCCTCAGCTATCACTGCCTATGTAGGGTCAAGTGATCTTAAACTACAGCAATCTGAGCAACTCAAAGAGGATTTTAAATCAGTGATTCATACTCTACTTCAATCTGGTAAACAATGCATTATTTCAGGTCCACTCCCATCTCCACGTTCTAAAGATAATAATTTCAGTTGTATACGCCAACTACACACCTGGCTTAAAGGTTATTGTTGTTGTTCAATAAGTATACAATATATGGACAATTTTACAGCTTTCCTATAGCCTTCCTCTAGCCTCATGCAGTGCATGTGAGAACTGGGGGTTGATACTTGGAATCGTACTATACTCATTGCTCCTCCCCCAATTTTAAATAAGTCTACTGGTGCTGCTAACATGGATGGAACTTTTCATGGATCTTATGCTATTGTTAGACGTGTCAAGGTATCGTGTTGCCACCTCCTCGCACAGGCAGAGGGGTATTGCTAGAAGTAATCTCATCTCCATCCAACTCAGGTCTGGCAGTAGCTACACAAGGAAGCGTTGATCATCTAATATTAGCCCGAATGCTCCATCCAGTGTGAGCTCTCGAAACAGTGGCCTTTGAATTCTTCATTTGAATGCGTGAAGCTTGATCTTAAAGTTAGATTTATTGAAATATTGGTCTTACAATCACATGCTGACATTTTGATTATATCTGAATCCTGTCTCTGTTCCAGACTCAGATGTTCAGTTAGGTGGGTACAATACCTACAGAGCAGACAGAGTGAGTAGAGGTGAATGTATTGCCATATATGTTAAATGCAACCTTAGATGACACTGTGTCCATCTCAACCTCTGTCCTGAAACAGTGTGAATGCTTAGTTCCAAATGTGGCCCTTGGTCAAAATGCACTATTAACGCTAGTGGGAGTAAATCCCCCACCGTGAGCTCCAGTATGTGCTCTATGCAAATTATTTGAGTTAATGTCTAATTATTCAAACTCTGAATTATTGATTATCGGTGATGTTAATGTGAACTGGCTGATGCCAGCATCGCTTAAACTAAAAGACATTTGTAACTAAATAAATCTTACTCAACTAATAACTACACCTACCTGTCCCAATCCAAAAGATCCAGAAATATCTACATTATTAGGCTTTACTCTAACAAATACACCTCACAAATATATAGCTAGTGGGTTATTTGCAAATTACATCAGTGACCACTGCCCTATTACATGTATCAGAGACACTAGGCTAAAAAAATCCTGACCCCCGTATAATTTTAAAGAGAAACTACAAACACATCTTAGAACAAGCCTTTATCCATGACCTTTATCATTGAGAACTTTTATCCGCAAACTGTATAATGGACCTGGTTTTGGTGTTCTCCTTTTCATACATTTTTACCTCCATGGCTGATAAACACAACCCACTAAAGAGACTTAGGGTAAAAAATCAAACTAATCCATGGTTCTGCTCTGATTTGAAAAATCTTTTCCAAAAGAGGTGTTTCAAGAATTCAAACATGGGCCTTGGTGAGGAAAGCTGGTTAAACAGTTGATTGACTGCTTTTTTCAGCAATTGAGAAATAAATGGACCGGAGGAGTGAAAAAGGCAAAATCTAGATATTTTCTTAATTCTATGACAGAGTCTGTTGCTTAATAGAATTGCTTAATTCTATGACTGGTCTATTGCTTCAGCCCCTCGGCCCCCAGCTGTGGAAAACAGTGAGCCAGTTTAATTTCTGTGTTCTGTTTTATATCAAAATGTGGGTTGGACTTCGCTATCCAAAAGACAAGAACAACATGCTTTCCTTTTTGTCTGTAAAGCACTTCTGAATAAACTACCTTTTTATTTATTATCAAATCAACATTAGAATTATAACTCATAAAACGAGGCCTCAAGCATGGATTAAATTTGAGGCCCCTGCGATTGCCACAGTGTTGGGTATGGCTGCCTATTCCTGTTACACTCCTTGCTTATGGAATAGCTGCAAACCAAACTTATACTTGAGACTGTTATCCCCTTAGCCCATTTTAAACATTTTTTGGAGGATTCTTATTTCTGTGTTGCTTGTAACTGCTTCGGGTAATGCAAGTTCTTGTGCTATCAGGGGAATAAACTCTGTGTAAATGTAACAATCTGCTGCTGTGTTTTTTTCTTTGTGTTATCTGTGATCGTTTTGTTTGTTTTGTGTAATATGTTAATCATTGTACCTAAACTATATGTGTAAACATGTATATGTAGAGCCCAGCTGTAAAAGAGACCTTGGTCTCAGTTTTAATTTTTTGATGAAAGTAAGGTATAGGTGTAATAATTTATCAGTCTAACTTTATTCACTAACATTTAGTGCACCTATCGCTATGACTTGATTTGTATAATCTGGAGGTACTATATAGACTACAGTTGTGCTCATAAGTTTGCATACCCTGGCAGAAATTGTGAAATTTTGGCATTGATTTTGAAAATATGACTGATCATTCAAACAAACTGTCTTTTATTTAAGGATAGTGATCATATGAAGCCATTTATTATCACATAGTTGTTTGGCTCCTTTTTAAATCATAATGATAACAGAAATCACCCAAATGGCCCTGATCAAAAGTTCACATACCCTTGAATGTTTGGCCTTGTTACAGACACATAAGATGACACACACAGGTGAAAATGGCAATAAAAGATGTATTTCCCACACCTGTGGCTTTTTAAATTGCAATTAGTGCCTGTATATAAATAGTCAGTGAGTTTGTTAGCTCTCACGTGGATGCACTGAGGAGGCTAGATACTGAGCCATGGGGAGCAGAAAAGAACTGTCAAAAGACCTGCGTAACAAGGTAATGGAACTTTATTTAGATGGAAAAGGATATAAAAAGATACCTAAAGCCTTGCAAATGCCAATCAGTGCTCTTCAATCACTTATTAAGAAGTGGAAAATTTGGGGGATTTCTCTTGATACCAAGCCAAGGTCAGGTGGACCAAGAAAGATTTCAGCCAAAACTGCCAGAAGAATTGTTCGGGATACAAAGAAAAACCCACAGGTAACCTCAGGAGAAATACAGGCTGCTCTGGAAAAAGACTGTGTGGTTGTTTCAAGGAGCACAATACGACGATACTTGAACAAAAATGAGCTGCATGGTTGAGTTGCCAGAAAGAAGCCTTTACTGGGCCAGTGGCACAAAAAAGCCTAGTTGCAATATACCCGACAACACCTTGACACGCTTCATAGCTTCTGGCATACTCTTATTTGGAGTGACGAGACCAAAATAGAGCTTTATGGTCACAACCATAAGCGTTGTTTGGAGAGGGGTCAACAAGGCCTGTAGTGAGCAGAATACCACCCCCACTGTGAAGGATGGTGGTGGCTCACTGATGTTTTCAGGGTGTGTGAACTCTAAAGGCACGGGGAATCTTGTGAAAATTGATGGCAATATGAATGCAGCATGTTATGTTAAATAGCCCTTGTTAAATAGCGTAGTGGTTAGAGACGGAACAACAGGTCCCGCGTTCCACTCCCGTAACAGTCAAAACGCATTATGCCTGAGGTTCAGGACAGACAAAAACTTTGCTGGCTACAACCCTATGTAGCTACGTAATAGGAAGCCTAAAATAAAACAGTTCTGGTGGATATTAGGATTTGTTCAGGATAGACAAACACTTCGCTGGCTACACGATTCTCTCGTCTTTTCACTTGATGAAAAATCTGTTATCGTTGCCTATATTAATACAGTAGTTATTGTATCAATGTCATTCACGAATGGCTAATAAACTGTTAAAACGGTCAGTGGCAAAAGACATACAGTTCATAGATGCTATTTGTGGTGAAGGTGAACTTAATAAGAAACGTTACTCAGTTTAACACAATGCTTAATGGCGTCAAGCAACATATTACTTGCTAATAAGCTTTTAAAACAGCCAGTGGCAAAAGTCATAGTTGTTAGATACTATTTGTGGTGGAGGTAAACTTAATAAAAACTCAGTTTAACACAATGCTTCATGGTGTCTAACAAAATAGTCAAACTCAGCGTGATGTTCATGCATGATGTTATACTGACTCCTGGTAAACATACAGCTCTGTGGCGTAATGGGTAATGACACAACCTCTCACGTGGGCGACCCGGATTCGATTCTTGAGAGGGCAGCCATAATTAACACATTGTATTGCGGGCCGGCTGAACTAGGCTTGCCTTTGTTGCCATGTTTTGTTTTATGATTGTGCCATTCTGTTATGACATACAGTTGAATGTGAATCCCATAAGAAATAAAAGGCATGTGTTTTGCCTGCTCAAACATGTTTTCTTTACAAATGGTACATATATTACCAATTCTCCAAGGGTATGCAAACTTTTGAGCACAACTGTATGGAAAGACTATCAATAACATTTACATTAACCTCTACTATCTATACATCTACCTATCTATAATCGGGTAGGACCTCATTTTTTCTTCTAGTTTCTTCAAATTTTTCATGCCATGGATTTAACAAGGTGCTGGAAATGTGCCTTAGGGATTTTATTCCATGCTGACTTGATAGCATCACAGATTTTCTGGCTTTTCTGTATTAGAAGGCTTTGGGCGTACCCTAGCGACAGACTGGTGTAGGTATATACCCTGTTGTTGAAAATATTTAGGCAGTAGGCCACCAGATTAGTCACCTAATCCTTTTCTAAATCACTCAGAATGAGTATGACATTCTACTCATACATAATCTAAATATGTTTAAGACAAGTTAGTGTTTTTTTTTTACCATTTATGCTTTTGCCACATCAGAATAGAGTTCCTCAACAACATTATTTTGGTATTATTTAATAATGTGTTAATGTCAATTACACAAAAAACGTTTTTGTTATTTTAGAATATTTGGCAAGTTAGCTAGTTAGCTAACTTCTTTAATGTGTTTGACCAGGTGATTCAGGTAGCCACTAACTACCTCCACGGCAACACAGGGCAGCTGTCACCGATGTCCGTATTCCTAGTTTTCACTGGCTCCCTTGCTCTCGTCTTCACATCTCTACAGGTAACACACACATACTCAGAAGAAAAAGTTGTTTTCCTGTGTTTATGATGTTGATCAATGAACTCCATAAGATTGCTTTCCTTTCAAATGCCTTTCTTCGTTTTAAAACCACTTTTCTGCAGTCACTTCCTATGCCCCTCCATACCTGTTTTTCAACATTCTCCTTCTCTTCCTTTCCTTATCTTCTGCTCTCCCCTCTCTCTCCTCCCTCTGGGCCTGTCTGTCTATAGGAGACTGGAGACTGGAGCTGTTTGTCTACTCTGACCCATGTGATAGCTGCTTCTCTTAGCTGCCTGCTCCTGGCCCAGGTGGTGTGTTACCAGGATTGCAGTACTAAAGATAAGACGGAGTAGTAGTTGATCACAACACAGTTTGTTCAATCATTAGTGTGTGTGTCTGTGTCTGTGTGTTATCCGGTCTAACAATACATTTGGGGACCAGAAGGCCCCACAAAGATAGTAACACCGGTCAGTCTAAAACATTTTTTGCACAGACCTCACTGGAGAAAAATCAATTTCCAGCTTAGGGGTTAGGTCATGGGTAAAACTTATAATTGGTCACAGTGTTAAGGGGTTAATTTCAGGACGTTACAGGTTAGGCGTTAGGACCAGGTTAAATTTATGTTAGGATTGGATTTAAGTTTAGGGCTAAGGGATTGGAACTTCTGGTGCCCACAAGGATAAAAAATAACTGTGTTTGTGTGTGTGCATGTCTACGGTGCTGTTCTGCAAAATTTGGTCTTAATGTTTCAGGTCACAAAACTGTATGTTTGTACTGACAGAAATTGCATTGTTGCTTGGAAACCAAAAATACTGTGATTCTCATTAGGGCCTCTAGAGAGAGACAGAGCTCAATTTTCAAGCCATCTTGAGGAAAGCTGTTAACGGTGTTATATCTTTAAAAAAAAATAAAGAGCACACATTTTCACTGTCTTCTTCAACTCACTTTTACACATACATTTTGTTTCTTTATTGGCTAATATATATAGGAATCTCTATATATATAGTTTGGGATATTGAATTGTGTTATTATAGGTATTGACTATTGTTGTCACACTGAAACCAGAGCCTTCACTGTTTTGAGTGAATACAATAACATCCTTAATGAGGATGATAGTGTGGGTGAAACAATTTAATGACATTTGTTTCTGTGGATTATTATAATTTATTTCACCTGGCCATCTTCTTGGGAGGTCTTCTTGGAGTTAGGCTTCATATCCGCACAGATTGACATCTGCTAGGACTTGGTGTGTTGTTCTTTCCTTATCTACCAGTCCAAGCTTATGTATCTCCAATCTCTTTGTATGCCTTTAACCCACCCTTAACAGCTCTGATCTAAGGATCTGTGTGGCCATGTGCCAGCGGCCAATGGTTGTTCTTCCCCTGCATATTCCCACATTTGGAATTTGGAAAATATATTTTACAATACAATGTTTATTTTTTTCCAGATTTTTAATATCTTACATTTATGACTGCTTTATAATGGTGTCAGGATTTCTTTTTTATTGTGTCTTTTGCATATTTTTGCCCCTGAATGTTTTCAGATCTTTCATTAAAACCTGATTTTAACTGAAGGGAACCCAAGTGAACAAACATAGTGTACTATTTTTTTTCAAATGAACAATTTTGCAACAACCTATGTGAAAACAATTTAACCTTTTTACGTACATAATTGGTTGTATGCTATGACTGGAACAAAACACTTTCTTTAGTGGTTGATCCGTCCCTTACATTGGTGTTAAAATATTTTGGCCCACTCTTCCAAGTACAATTGTGTTAACTTAAGAACTTTTAGGTTTTTATACATACATGATGTTCAAAAACTCAACTCAAGTTTCCCAAAATACTTGTTAAGTCTTGAAAGGAAGAATTTAGGAAGAATTTTGTATGACAGGTGAGTCATGAATGGGCTTTATTGATGACATGGGTCATGTTATGTCTGGCGCAAACCAAAAAGTGCGTTGTATTGACCACCTGTCCAAAGTCCAGTATGGTGGTGTAGTATGATGTAGTGCACTTTTTTTCCAGCATAACCTGGAAGACGTAATCAATGAAGGAACCATCATTGATTTCGGCTCTCAATCTGAACATTTGAAAAGAGAATGTCAAAAAATGTTAACTCATGTTCCCTTTATTTAATATTAGGTTTTGGTTGAAGATCAGAAAACATTCAGTGACAAAAGTATTAAAAATGTCTTCCTTCCAAAATGCTATCTGGATAAGATCTTATCTACACTACTGTTCAAAAGTTTGGGATTGCATAGAAATGTCCTTATTTTCCATGAAAACATACATGAAATGAGTTTGAATAGGAAATATAGCAAAATACAGTCATTGACAAGATTAGAATTAATGATTTGTAATTGAAATAATAATTGTGTCCTCCATTTGCTGCAATGTATGACGTAGACATGTAGACGTGTAGGCCGCCAGCGTGAACATCAAAATTTTCCGCATGTACATTCAAAACCCGGTAATTTATGTCCCGGGTGGGCTAAGCCCCGAATGTATTGTGATCCTAGCGACGCCTCTGGTGATGTGTATCGTTTGCTTTAGGCCTCTAGTAATGGTTTTCATCCAATCTAACAAACAGATCCCTGATAAAATAAAGAAAATGAAGCAACAGTACATGGAAGCAAAGACTCAGAATGGAAAGAGTTGGAAAGACCAAAGGTGATACGACTGAGACGTAGCCTGCAGAATCTATAACACAAAATTACCTCAGAATTCTCCCAAATCCTTCTATTAAAGGTAGATAGTTTTGAAAAAATACTTATTACACTGGTTTAGTTGCAGTGTCACAAGTGTATGTGGAGAAGGAGCCGGTCGCAGGAGAAATTAGTTCTGTTACTTAAATTCAAACGCCCTATTGTAAATAAACTGAGCATGGCGTTATTGTTTATTTTACTACCAGAAAAATATCGCCTTTAATTTTTCATAAACAGAAAACCAAATCGTGTTGATAGTTTACTCCTCCCTCCCCACGTGAACCCCTCCTTAAGTCCTTGGTACCAAATGTATGGTGGAAACAGAAAGGTCTGGAGCCAACATTAGCATATATCACCGGTGTAGCCCTGGTACTGTGGTAAAGCACCAGTGGAAACGCAGCATAAGGTTGAGATCCGGTGACTATGCTGGCCACTTTATTATAGAAAGAATACCTGCTGACTGTTTCTTCCATCAAAAGATCTTGCATAGTTTAGAGCTGTGCGTTGGGTCATTATCCTGGTGTAGGAGGAAATTGGCTCCAATCAAGCACCGCCCACAGGGTATTGCATGCTGTTGCAAAATGGAGTGATAGCCTTTTTTCTTCAAGATCCCTTTTACCCTGTACAAATTTCCCACTTTACCACCACCAAAGCACCCCCAGACCATCACATTGCCTCAACCAAGGAGCGCCATCAAGCATTCCTCCAGCATTTTTTTCATTTGATCTGCATCTCACATAAGTTATTTGTGATCTGAATACTTCCAACTTAGATTTGTCTGTCTATACACTTTTTTTCCAATTTTCCTCTGTCCAGTGTCTGTGTACTTTTGCCTTAATCTTTTCTTTTTATTGGCCAGTCTGAGATATGGCTTTTTTGCAACTCTGCCCGAAGGCCAGTATCCCGGAGTCAACTATTCACTGTTGACACTGAGACTGGTGTTTTGCGGGTACTATTAAAAGAAGGTGCCATTTGAGGACCTGTGAGACATATGTTTCTCAAACTCGGCACTCTAGTGTATTTATCCTCTTGCTCAGTTGTGCACTAGGGCCTCCCACTCTTTATATTCTGGTTAGAGCCAGTTTATGCTGTTCTGTAAAGGGAGTAGTACACAGCGTTGTACAAGATCTTCAGTTTCTTGGCAGTTTCTCACATGGTATAGCCTTCATTTCCAAGAACAAGTATAGACTGACGAGTTTCAGAAGAAAGTTATTTTTCTGGCCATTTTGAGTGAACCCACAGTTGCTGAAGCTTCAGATACTCAGCTAGTCTAAAGACGGCCAGTTTTATTGCTTCATTAATCAGCACAACCGTTTTCAGCTGTGCTAACATAATTGTAAAAATGTTTTGTAATAATTGTAATGTTTTGATCAATTTGCCTTTTAAAATGATAAACTTGGATTAGCAAACACAAAGTGCCATTGGATCACAGGACTGATGGTTGCTGATAATGGGCCTCTGTATACCATTAAAAAACTGCAGTTTCCAGCTACAGTAGTCATTTACAACATCAACAATAGACAGTAAATGCAGCAATTGTATTAGAAAACTGTACACTATGGTCTTTTTCATTGTGATTTAACTATATATAGACAACCTAGGTAAATGTGAAAAAAAGGCTGCAAAAAAGTCATTGTTGTTTATCAGCTTGATCTTACATTAACAAAATCATAAAAATCCAAGCTTTAATTGAGTGAAAATTGTTCACAGAAAAAAACATTTTTTTATTTAGAAATGTGTGTTGATTAAGATAGATACTTTCTAAAGTTCATCTCAGTCTTTGGGAACTCTTTGGGTCATCCATGACATCCTGTTTCAGGTATAAATATGACGTGACGCATATAGTCTGAATTCCCTTAACCGACCATCATCTGGAAAGGCCAGAGAGAACACAAATAAAATAAGAGAAAAGGTTGCTGACCTTCACAAATCAGGATGAGAAGGATGATCCTAGTGGCAGAAAAATCACAGTTAGTGAATTAATGTTGGCCAGCTCCATGCCAAGAAGTGTTCAAGTGAACACTTCCCTGCTTTGAATGGTCTCAAATCTCTTTGCCATGTGTTCTCCCTCCTCATCAAATATTATAATAGACAAATGGGCAAATGGAAGGTGCACTATGTACTAAATGTACGAGTGGCTATATTTGTGGATTGTATGTTTTTAAATAAAATTATATCTTAAAAAACATTCTTTGAACAATTTTCACTCAAAGGTTAGATTCGTATGATTTTTAGCTAATAAACAATAATTACATTTATTTCAAATCATTTATTTGTTCATATTTACCTATGATGCCAAAACTTCTGGATGGCATTGGAGCGCCATGCTAAAATACTGTACCTGGAGTATATAAAATAAGTAGTTGAAGTTTTATATTTTGGCCCATTCAAAACATCCCTCAACCCACATTTGGCTCATAACCAACCAGTTAAGAACCATTGTACTACAATATACTCCAGCCTTTTGAATTTGAGATAAAAGGTTTCTTGAGGTCATTACCGAATCTCCTTTTATTTGACTGGGTTTTCTATTTTAAAACATATTTATTACTGTTTTGAAATTGAAAAACTTGAAGTATCTTCAACTCAAATTTGAAGAACAAAGTTGTAAAATAATATATTCACTAATGTAGGTCGATCTGGAGAACAAATTAATCGGCTAAAATTAATTTGAACCAGTTCTCTAAAGTAGTCAAAAGTTTTGTGTTTGGTCCCATAATCATGCAATGATCATTTGCTTTGATTGTGTTCAAGATTTAGTTTTGTCCAATCTAAGTTGTGGATTTTAAGTAAGAATAGAAAATGTTTTTGGACATTTATACATTAATGCAGATGCCTATGTAATTATTCATAATCATTAATAATTATGATTATAAATAATAATCATAATTATTATTTATAATAAAAGGCATAATGGTCATACCTCCCAAAAAATATAAAAACCTCTCATTATTGGATATATAAACCGATTTTATTTCTGAGTAAAAGTAAAGTAAAAAACAGTAAAAGTCTAAAATATTATTATTATTATTATTAAACATTTGATCTCAAATTCAAAATATTGAGCCAAATGTATTTGTTTGTGTCACTGATCAATTGGGGTTGACTGAAAGAAGACATTTTTGCACATTCAGGCTTTCTAAGAAAAAATCAGCTGAATGCTGTGAATGTTTTTGGAGGGATCAACAGATCTGTTTGCGTGTCTGAACAAAAACGTGGGTTTACAGGTGCATTCATTGGCGGAACACCTGTGCTAACTCCACACTGTGTTTCTTGGGCGTGAGTTGTCTGAGTTGTTGACCTCGATGTGTTGGCTTTGTGCAGTGTGGCACGGCATCGAGAGACTCAGAACAGGCTAGACCAGTCCGGCCCCAGTCCAAACATAGGGTGGTCTATCTCTCCCTGTGAGAACTCAAGTACAGCCACTGCAGCGTTTGCTGTGGGGGTGGGAAGGGAGCAGTGCATATACTATGGAAACACCTTCTGAGGCTTATAGAAAGGGAGAAGAAATAAAATCAATTGAAACCACTTAACAATGCGTCGAAAGATTGTCAGGGCCTTACACATAACTAAAATCTTAAGCATCAATATTTAATATATCAAAATATAATATGTCAAAATATTTCACTGGATGCCGCTGAAACCATGTAATAGGGATATGTTTACTAACACTACAACTCTTCTCATTAGTAATCAGTTCATTGCCATGAGTGAATTAGTTCCTTTATGGATTGCTAATGATTTCACCTTTTTCTGTAGGAAATTGAAAGTACTGTTTGCTTTGACCAGCTAATAATTTCCGAGGCACAGGCTTACCATGTCGGAACCAGACACAGCATCTTTCTGTCTCTCTGTTATCATGTGGCTTTGCCAGACACACACAAATATACACACACACACACACACAAATGACTGCGATGCCAGCATGTCACCCATGACAGAGTTCAGCCCTGATCTCTGGTGACTGTTCACAGCTGTGGTAAAATATGCTGCAAATCCAGCCCCCTCTTGTGACATGGCACTGGAGCGTAGCAGCCATTCTACTCACGCAAGACACCCACTCCTATAGCACTCACCTGCTGCCTGTCCACAAAACATCTTTCAGTTTGGCTTGGGAAAAACTAACCTGTTTGCCCAACGAACATAGACATGGCTCTTCCTTTTTTTATTTTTATTTTTTATTTATTCCCTTACTCTAATCCAGCAGTTCCCAAAATATTTTCACTCTCCCTTTCTTACTTTGGGATGTAAGAAAGGGAATTTGCCATACAATTCTACACATTCTGCCAGGTTTTACTTCTATTATGTGAGTGTCTCAAACATTGCAAAACATTCAGTGTCAATATCAAATCAGCCTTAACTGGTATACTGGTCTAGTTGTTGATCTGGACTTTTTATGAAAGGCATTTAAGCAGTTCTTTAAAGTCTGTTGAACTACCCCAATTTGAAAATTGCTCCTTGCATTCTACAAACCTGACAGGTTTGTAGAATGCAAAACAACTTTAAAAATGCATACAATGTGTCCACTCCTCTGGCAGTTCACATGGGTGTCCCTCACAGTTTGATTATTGGGCCTATTGCTTACTGCCAGTAATTCCCTCATCCATCTCTAACCAGGCCCTCACTGTGCTGTCCAACCTTCAACATTGCTTTAAAATGTCATGCCTCCTCTGAACACCATCTACTCCTTAATAACAAAACAATTAAATGTATGCTTTTTAATTGAAGTCTTCCATAACCTTCTTGCCCCCCAAACATTTTTGCTCTGGATGGGACTAAGTTGGAGTACGTCAGCACCTACAAATATCTTGGAATTTGGCTTGACTGCTCACTCTTGTTTATCAACATTGCCTGCAGTCCAAATTTAAATCAAGAAATTCTTTGCATCTGAAAGGCTACTCCATACGTTACATGTAATTTACCACTATACCATCCACTTTATAACCTCTGCCCCATTCAACACTCATCATTGTGACCTTTATACTAAGGTTAATTGGCCCTCCTTCACTGGTACAAACTAATGTATAAACATTTAGGTAAATGCCCTGTCTTCCATAGTTCACTACATAACACCTGTTACTCTGATAGTAACCTGCGCTCTGGAAGATATATTCTTCCTTTGGTTAATATCTTTTCACTTTGCTACAGCCAGTGACTGGAATGAGTTGCTAAAGATCCTTAGGTTTGACAGGCTCGTCTCACTTTACACATTCAAAAATAAAAGATAACTGTCAACTTCACCTGTTGAATCACCTATCTGTACATGTCCTTTTTTATTAAATGTTTATGTTTGTCCATCATCAGTTTGAGAGGGTCACAGACAATGCTTAACTGTTTATTGCCTATTATAAAATTGTTCAATAGTGCCATTGTAGGCCTACCAATTTGATTTACATCTACAAATGAATGTTGGGTGGGATTAGAGAGGTTTTGCTGCAATGCAAGAGGACAGGAGTGGCACACATTTAACTGGAGGGGGTAGGTAGTTTGGTGACGGGGTATCCCTTGGTTACAACAACCTGTGGAAGACTGCCTATTGCTAAGAGATTTCTTCAACCAGAAAAGTGGACCCCTCCACCCCCCCTCATTTGGAGGCCCACCCCCTTAAAAAATGAGTACAGTTTATACAATTCAGTTAAATTTAGTTAAATGTACCCACTAAATTATGTGTTCCTAATTGTCCTCATCAAAAATATATTTTAAAATGTGTGTGATAAGTAACCAATGCCGTCACTTAAGGAAATTGTTTTGCATAGACCTAGTGGTGTTCTTTTAATATGCGGCCATGGCCAGGCCTACGACATTCCCTAAACTGGCTTCACTAGTCAGTCAGTAATGTGATGGCAGACCTTATTTCCATGAGAATGGTAAGGGGCAGGGAAAGGGTTAAGCCTGGACTGTGGGATAAGGAAGACAGGGCACTCAATGCAACGCTAATTTTCTGCCCCGTGGGACATCCAGAGAAAGGAGGACAAAGCCAGCCATAAGACATGCTGAGAACCATGGCTTTACTGTGTGCACCTGCATGCTCTAAAGCAGCAAGGGAACAATGAGATTTACCGAAACGGGTAATTATGCTCTGGAGTTGGACAGCCTTCCAATCTCCTTTTCTGTGGGGATAGAAGTGGGCCAAGTTCTGGAGAAAGTGATGTAGACATAATATTATGGAGCGTTTACTAAAGTTTTAAGAGAAGCCAGATGCCGCTTCATAGATTTTCTTAGGGTCACAAAGGAAGACATTTGAAATTAAAACCACATTAAATAAAATGTAGCCTTATTGTTCAATCCCATGGGCCATTACTATAAATTTGTATAACATTTATTTAAACTTGAATGGTTGATTTTAGTTTTTTCCTTCACTACTTTTTATGTAAATTAGAGTTTAGGATTCATAGTAGGCAAACTGTGACAGCAGAAAATATAAAAAATAATAAAATTCTTTATTACTTTTCTTAAACATTGTTGTCAAGTGACTTGAAATAAAAATACCCTTAGTATAAGGGCATTTAAAAAAACATGAATTGTTACATTTCATAACTGTAAATAAGGCCTGAACCTCAAAAAAGCAGCATAATTTTAAACTAAACATTAACAAGTTTTACAAACATTGGTTGAATTTTGTGTTTGACAAAAGTGAAATAAAACCAACTGCCATTTAACTTTAATATAAATTACAGTGTAGACCCATTAAGAGGTAAATTATCTTTCTGAATTAATATAAAAATGGCAGCTGTCTGACAGGGACACTTAAGATTGTCAATGTCTAAGCCATTTTGTTCAGAAAATATTTATCAAAGGTCCATTTAAACTTTGACATCCCACTGCAGTCATTAAAACTCTTTCAGATGGATGGTTAAGAGAAATGGTAGAATGGGACAATTTCTGCTGTTTGCCATCACAACTATCAAGGTATTCAAACAGAAATGTACGCTGAAACAATCAACTACCAATGACGTAACCACCATCTAGTCACAAAATATTGTCTGTCTCATCTTTGTTTTGAAAAATAGTTTATCTTCAGTTCCTCTGCATTTTCTGACCTCTCTGAGCTGCCAGCAGTCAAACCCAGCTGATCAAGTCAGATCAGGTTGGTTACTAACTTCCACCCATTTGCCAAAATGCCAGATGGTCATGTCTGTGCAGCCGATTCGGGCTGTCTAACTTGGGTTTCTTGAGCAAACTGATTTTAACCAGCTCAATCATGAGACCCTCAAGGAATAACATGCACCAGAGTGGGGGCTTACCGGTGGGTGGGTGGGGGTGGGCTGGTGTGTTAGAAAAACCCAGAGCTGATTTCCGTTAGCAGACTTCCCCTGCTTCTGGACTTTCACAATAATAGTGTCAGACTATGTTGTTCAGAGGTCGATAGAGGACGTCAAAAAGAATGCTAGAATGGAAGTCCACTGCATTTCAACAAGCACAAGACGCAGCTGTTTCAACCAGTGCCAGCTCTCAGTTCTGAAGTGGGTAAGGATTCGGTTCATAGGTGGGTGAGTGGTGCTGACCCTCCCAGGTAATGCTGCTGGATATTAGCCGCAGATACTGAGTAACCTCTCTGGGCTTCTGAGGTGTCTCCGCCAGGCATGTACATGCTGATCATGTCCCTGAGATGATCCCCCTGGACCTGGAGGCCACGCTGGGCTTGGTGTGGCTGGTGGTGGTGCTGCTGGAGGGGGCTGTTGGTCCCAGTGGGGGATGGGGACATGCTGTGGCCATCAGACTGCTGCTTCACCATAGACATCACCGGGCTGACCTGCTGGGGGCTGCTGCTGTAGGACATGGGGCTGGAGGAGAGAGTTTGTGTTACTAATAATTTCAGATAAGAAATATATTTTACTTCAAAAAGACCCCCCCCCAAGAAAATTTGGTAAAATTTTAAATACATCCATCTCAAGTGGGAATATGATACCCAGATAATTAAAAAGAACTGATTAGTTTGTTAGGCTTAGAACTCCATGAAAAGTTGAACACATGGCAATTTTATTCACAGATAGAAAGTAACTATCTAGACTCACCTATATGCATTTGCACCGTTCATGTAGGCCTGAGCTTGGGCCATGCTGGACTGATACTGAAGTGCCGACAGGTCGTAGCGGTGAAGCTGCTGGCTGTAGCCTATGGCCTCGTTCTGCATCGCCGCGGCGTAGCCCCCCGTGTGGCCCCAGCCATAACTGTCCATTCTTGGGTTTCCACCTTGTCCCTGTGCCGTGGAAGGACTCAACAGGTGGTTACCGGGCATCTGATATTGTGGGGTCAGATTATTATTCTTAGGCACCGGTTTGGTTTTACGACGGGGTTTGTATTTATAGTCTGGATAATCCTTCATGTGAACCGCGCGGAGGCGTTTTGCCTCGTCAATGAACGGCCTTTTCTCTGCATCTGTCAGAGATTTCCACTCAACTCCAAGGCGTTTCGATATCTCGGAATTGTGCATTTTGGGGTTTTCCTGAGCCATTTTCCTTCGCTGGCCGCGAGACCAAACCATAAAGGCATTCATGGGCCGCTTGACTTTGTCCATCGGGTCAGGTTGGATTGTTGGAGGTTTGGAGCCTGTATGGCCTCCCCCATGCCCCCCTCCTCCGTTCGCAGGTGGCTGCCCGGTCCCAGACTGATGCGACGATACAGAGGACTTGAGTTGGTGCTCCATTATGTTATACATATTTATAAATGAAATACAGCAAGTGTGAACAGAGTTTTCAGATTTGTCCAATCTTCCTTGATTAAAATAAGTGTATTCAACCGAGCATTCCAAACGAGGTTGAAATCGATAAAAGACTAATCGAAAATCAGAGATGAAAACCAAGTCGCATCAAAAACATCATGCTACCAATTCAATATTCAGATAAAGGCCAAGACGATACTCTGGAAAGAGGGATCTAGATGTACTGCTGTAGCTAGAGTTCCTTCTTGAAATCAAAACTCCCTCTCCCACTGGTAGCTGGTGATTATAAAACTTCTACACAAGCAAATCCGCTTCTAACTGCCCCCTCTCCCTCCACCCCACTCATTTACATCACTATAGAAGGGGTGCGGTGAATTTGGAATGCACTTGAGTGAATATGAAGTGAGGAGAAATCGCAGTGGGAGGAAGCCAGGGAACCACTCTCCCCGTCCCCAATACAAACTACCAACTTTACTTTGTTAAATGTATTATAGTTCTTGTTTACTTAAGATATACGGCTCGATTTCATCAAACACATTGCAATATTTTCGCAGTAGGCTTACTCTTTTTCCATTGGACACAGATTTGGTCTCGAGAAGCCTGCTGTTTAAAAATCTACAATTACGACCAGGGGACCCCCCTCGTAGCTATGCTTTCACGTTTTTTATAATTAGAACTGTGTCGTTACGGAATGAATATTGTAAAAAAAAAAATACACATTTAAACTAGATTAAATATTCAGATGAATTACTGAATAAATAATAAAATAATTTAGTTTCAGATCTATCCCCATTGTATCACCCACCATATTAATGACGTAGGCTGAAAAAACAAAAGTATATAAATTATACAGCCATTTAAATCACTTATCTTAATGACATCTATAGCCTAGTGTGTATGTATGACAGAGTACAGTGTACAGTCCATAGTATTACATTGAGAAATGCGTATCTGGCCTATGTTTACACAGTACAGTATGTACAGGATCCATTTCACAGTATAGCCCACGACCCAGGCCCCCTTGTAACCAGTAGCAGCTCCCTGCTGTTCTAAAATGAGTCTCTCTACTGACACCTTTTCTAGTTTCTATGGTCATCACTTTACACCTCCATTGTGGTTTAGGTGTGCACTCACAGCCATCCATCAGTAAATAGCTAATTCATTATGCTTTACAGGATCATGCTAAGAGTCCATGCCTGAGTTGTGCTAGAACCCAGTCAATGTGGTGGTATGTGTTATGGAATAAATGACTATACGATATATGTACTGACACTAAACTTGAAATACTACTAGGCCCATCACCGAAAATGCATACTAACTGGCACTCATTTCTATCCACTTCAAGCACTAGGTAGAGGGATAAAAGTGTAATAAACTGATGTAAACAAATAGGCTGAACACAATAGACCACAATGAGTACAATAATCCCGGTCCCCCTCAACAACGTAGATATTCTGTTGGTTTAAGAACTCCATCCAGTCATTTAGACTTGTCTGCCATAATATACACCATCCAGTCTTTTTGGACTTGTTCCAAAAGCCACTACAATAAAACCATTTATATTATATTTGGACTGATGACCAATGACCAAGATGAAATGGACATAATCCAATTTTATTTGACTATTTGTACTTATTGAGTGGGTATGATGTTCCTAATATATCCACATTATTGCTGATGTTTGCAGGCAATATGGAAAAATATGAAAAAAACACATTAATGTCTCCTGGTGTTGTGATGGTGACAATCAGTTTGACATAAACCGGACAAATAAGATGCAGACAGGTCAGAGGGGCATGAAGTTTGAAAGCCTCTAGCGTAATGCTTGTATGGAAGTGGAGATTGGCAATGACAGATTTGAGCCAATGAGGCAAAGGGAAAATGAAGTGAAGAGGTTGCAGAGAAGAAAGAGCCAAGAAATAGAGGGAGGCAAAAGAAACAGAATGAGAGAGTTGCACAAAGGGAAAGGTTTGGGGATGGGGGGTTGGTGGTCGGGAGAGAAAGTCCTCAGAGACAAGCAGATTGAAAGTCGCTCTATTCATCACTCTCCCCTCCAGCTCTTCTCATGTAAATGGGCCCTGCCGTCTCCCTGCTATCTGTCACAGGGCTGAGGAACATAGGCATGGCCCTTTACGAGCCTCTGGCACACACAATTGCCCTGCCAACAATTGGGTTGCCAGTGGGGGGTTGGGGGGGGGTCACGGTTGGGAGGCCAATCCTTGTGAGAGAAGTACCGGAGGATGGATACTGGGAGAAATTAGAGGAATGGCCACCTACACTGAGCCAGAGAGGAATGTATTGGTGTGGGTTGGTTGCATTTAATAACATCAGGAAAATCGATTGAAATGACTACAGGGATGTAGTGTGAGAGAAAAGAGATGCTTCTAAACTGTAAAAAAGTGAAGGGTGAAGGGCTGGATTTTATTTTTTGATACAAAGATGGGACAGTGGCATGCTCTGAAGTTTGAGTAACTCTGATTCATGTAGACTTGTTTGATAGATATGCTGCAATATAATTTTTCCTGATCTATGACCATACTGATCACACATGAACATTCCAAATGCTCTGATGTCTTTCCATATACAGTCAATGTACATTAGAATATTCTTTTGTATGTACCACTCATAGGCATATTACACTCATAATGTAGCTATAATATGCAATACTTCTACCCATATTGTTCATATTCCCCAGTTTACTCTTTTTAAAATTGCTGCTAGTTTACATTGTTATGTATATTGCTATATTTTTGCTTTATATATTTCTTAATTTTTACTACGTAGATGTCGTGTGCCATGTCACAAGAATTTCATTGTGTAGGATAACGCTGTGTTATTCGGTGCATTTTATAAATAAACTTTGAACTGAACTGAATATCTTTCAGGGACATGAACTATTTATCATTTCAAGGAGCACTTTTATTTCAGCCCCCAGGAAATGTAGCTGTTGTGTGTGAAACAGCTAATAGGGATCCTATACTAATCATACATTTATATCCCCACAAAGATAATACAATTAAATAATGAAAATATGTATTCATAGCATTTCTTGAAAACAAAATATAAATCCTTCAGATTATTTGGGATTATTCACTTCATGAATGTCATTAACTCCTCTAATCTCCATGGTTCAGTAAAACACTTGGCCAAAAATTCTGACTCGTGATGGCCATCAATGGTTTATGAATAGGACATTTTATACGAAGCTGTTGCGCAAAGTCTTTCAGAGTAACTTTGGCCCCACCTCCCTTGTTTTTGGGTGCATTAATTATAAAAGTTAACTATATATCTTGAAATGGAAATGCCAGAACTATCAAACATGGTCTGATGGTTAACTCTAGAGATACCTGCAATCTCCACAGAGTTAGGTAGACAAGCGTTTAGTTTTTCTGCACCTCACATTTGGACTAATTCCAAGATTATTTTAAATTGAATGATTTGAATGCGCAATTCAAATCATTCAATTTAAAATTCAATTCTCTAGCGCAATTCAAAAGGATGATAGAGGAATATTTCCATGAATAATGTGTCATCTTACGAAGTGTGTTCATGTTTTTATTTTTGGGGGGTGCTCTTTATACTTTCTATTGAATAATAATTGTGTTGATGCAGGGCTCATCCACAAGAGACCTTTGACCCAGCATGACCTCCCCTGCTAAAATAAAGGTTAAATAAATTGGCACTGCTTAGTGGTAGCACAAAATATACAGATACTCAATATTGGACAGTATTTGGAATCCATCTGGTGGTGGTAAAATGTATTACAGCATGTGTGTGAAGCTAAGGACAATGCAATTAATGCAATAGAGGTAAGGGTGGCTTGGGGTAAAATGCCTCCCTGGGTTAAACGCCCCCCCCCCCAAATTTTATTTCCGCACATTCCTTGGTTGCCACTATTCTTGTTCATCTACAAAATGTAGAATCATCTCAACTGAGCAAAAAATTCCACAAAAACGATTTTGACATAAGTTGATCTTATTTTGTATCATTTAGAAAACATTGTAATGTGACGTGATGAAGTTAGACCTCTAAACTGATTTTTGGTATGTCAATAAGAAGGCCTTAGGCTAAGTAATCCACTTGTTCAGAGAAAAAAATGACAATACCTTTTTATTGCAATCCTGTTTTTGTGGTGATCATGTTTCAGGCTAAACGACCCTCCTCTCTTTTGGGGCAAAATCCCAGGGGGATTTGTAAAACATATATATTGGTAAAACATAAAATTATATATTTTGGTAAAACAAAATTATAACAAAAAATGTGCTGAAATATAACAAAAGTTCTAGATATAGCCTAATATAAGTAGTTTTTAGTTCAATAGCTAGTTAACTGAGCATATATTAACATCTAATATAATAGGCCTATCAAGTGGCACTGATATTGAATTCCATTTGATGCTCAATATTATTGATTTAATGTTTTCAACTTAATACTTTTGCACAGTAAACAAAACATATTTAAAAATAGTCATCAAAAGTTATTTGAAATCGTAATAAATGTTATACATAGCTTTTTGCCTTTGGATATTGGAATGTGCAATATATGGTTAAAATTGGTTTTGCTAACTCACTTAAATACTGCTAGCAAGATTTAATTATTTTCAATGTTATAGATAACATTGAATGATTTTGACACCTAAATATGAAGTAAATATTAATTGGGGGTAAAAAAAAAAACCCAGGGGGCATTTTGCTCCAATAGTGGGGTATTGCACCCCATTTACATAGTTTGGCATCTGATAAAGTTGCAATAAAATAGAAACATTTTGCTCAATATTTTTTCCCCAATTGTATTTCTATGACTCTAATCAACATTTTCATGTAAAAATCTGACAAAACATTGCTTTTTGAGTCCGAAAATACAATTTCCCTTAAGGGGGGCGTTTTCCCCCAAGTTACCATATTCTTTGTGATCTAGTCAGCCAGACATCCAACGTTTATTTCCCCATCTTCAAAAGAAACGTTTTTATTACAATACATCCATACTTAAACGGAGAATTCAAATGTATAAAAGAGTATTACATTGTTAAAAACACTATACATTTTTTTAGCTTACGTTGAAACAGACATCAAAAACCATTCATAGTTTGCATGATAAAGTTGCTCACAGTACATTTTTATTTACCGAGTCTTAAGAGAATCCAAGAATGCATCTGAAAACAAAATAAGTATATACAAGACAAACATGCAATATTTTGATGGTCCCACTATGTATGCAATTAATGTTTGCTCCCGTTTGGTGAGTGTTGCTCGAAGCAATGTGAGAAAGTATGCAGAAAGCGAAACGTAAAAAGCACTCGGTTTTTTCACCGGTCGGGACCACTCGTCCTGTTGCTCCTGCCGTGCGGATGTGACCGAGATGTCTTTATATCTATTTTTTCCCCACTAGTAGGTGCGTCGACATAAGCAGTACAAAATCGACCAGACTGGTGAAAAAAATTTACGGGGACGTCTTTGTCTGGGCTGTCTCGGTTCCAGTAGTCTCTTGCGGGGCACCTTTGGTCTGCCATTCTCTATTCTGACCAGAAAAATATAGCCTGTTAGACATCTCGCTTCAGGGTCTGGAAAGCGTTTAGTTCGGTTTATGTTCGGGAACGCTGTCTACACCGTCAACGTCTTCTAAACGCCCATCGTTGCCTCAGTCATGCATACCAAACTAGAGTTAAAAGTACCTCAAAGTCAGTTCAAGCACGTTTTCTACAAATTAACTCCAACACGTAATACGTTACCGCGAACGAGATTGTGCTGCAAAACCTCGTTCAGTGGTCTGTAAATAGTTGTGCCTCTTCGCAAACTTAATGCGCTAGCTTTATTTCCCCGCCCAAACCACTGAAAAAAAACATTCCGTGTGAAGTCTTGCTGTAGGACTCGCTATGTGGGCGTCACCGTTTCGGGTGGTTTCTTTTAATATGGTCTTAAGATGGCCATATTAACAGCGTTCCCTCAAACTAACGCAACAGATTTCCCGAATTTTCGTTCAGCACAGCGCCGATTCCACAGAAAAAGAAAAATGTTTAACATAGCAATGGTCTTCAATATTAGTCTACTTAGTAATACCATGCACTTTGCACAAATCAATACTTGTCTAAGAGTAATTTATTTTAGGGCTTTTGGTAAAAATCAACGATGCGACATTACGAAACAAGCCATACTACGAACTATACACTGATAGAAAAAAATAGAAATACTGATGAGCATAAAATTACTGGCAAAAAAATGCATGATTTATTTGGCAACTTTATTCAAGTCATCCCTCTCCCCCAATGTGTAAAATGAACCCAAACTAATTTAGAAAAGGGTGGAAAATAAATAAAATTATACTGGAATTTGATTTCTGTATATTGTTAAATGAAGAATCCATCAAATATCTTTGCACCCAAAGCAAAACTCCCAATACCCCACTCTGTACACCTTCAGTCTCTAACCAAAAAATGTCAATGTGGACAATTGACATCAATGTGAAACATCAGTTACACACCATTGAATTAAATATAGGAATTACTCTATATATTTATACATATTTATATATGTATTCAGTAAACATCTACTGTTCATCTGGCAATACCACTCCTTAACAGTAGTTCTGTTAATTGTGAACATCGAAGTTGGCACATGGAGGATTAAAAAAATGTAACCCTTTGTTTCCATAAAAATAAAAACTGCAGAGAACTACTGCTTATCACAGATCGTGAAACAACATAACTGATGCAAACAAGACTGCAACTGCATAGTGCAATCTCCACTCCTAAGAATTAAATTTCCTAGTGAAATGGAGTTCTGAGGTGTACTAAAAACATAAGGACATGAAGTCTGCTGCAAATACAAATATTGATCTTCACCAGTGGCCAGGTAAATGTACAATTCTTGATTTTTTATTATCCAACGCGACCCGGAGAAGTGGCATCTTTCCTTTAAGCCATAGAAAACTAAATAAGTGGGGCCGAGCTGAGGGACCACAGAGGGCATGGAAGGGGAGGGAAACCAGGGGTTCCCCTACCCCATTTAAGAGCGCAATATTGGGATACATGAGAGGTTTGTATAGGTGGGAAGATGGATGGGTGATAGGTAGGAGATTAAAAGACTGGTAAATTGGGGGTGGTGGTGGGGGGGAGGGGGTGGTAATGGAGGTCCGAAGAGAATGTAAATGGACCTCCGACAGGCAGGGTGACATCTAGATTAGGTCAGCTACATTCATAGGCATCTCTTCAACTGTGGTGTTGTAGAATGTCTCAATGTCCCGGAGTGTGCGCTTGTCCTCCTCGGTCACCATGTTGATGGCAACACCCTTCCTGCCAAAACGGCCTCCTCTCCCGATTCTGTAAAGCAAACAGCATACATATAATTATTATAAATTATAAAGCATACATATAATTATTCAAATACACAAACAAGAGAGGAATGAGAGCTGGATAACAGAAAAATCTGGATGACTTAGATATTGATTTAGGGTTAGCTAGGTCAATTTCGGTACAATACCAAGGTCAAAAAAACAAGAGCGCCTATTTAACTCCAAATTTTCACCTAATATCAACTGACCGCCTTAATCGGAACAATAGTGACACGTGATTTCTCCATGGCTTGGTTTTCAATGTGTTCCCAAGGCACATCCTACCTGTGAATGTAGTTCTCACGGTTGGTCGGCAGGTCGTAGTTGATAACCAGAGAGACCTGTTGGACATCGATACCTCTGGCCTGAAAGGACAACCGCAATCAGCAGAATGCCTGAACTGTTGCTGTCATTGTTTGTGAACACAAATGCAGTGTAACTTTTCCTGTGTGGATTAGTTGCAAAAAGAAGCTTGGCCCTACCAACACTCTAGGTTATGGGGTTTAACTCAAGTGACATTTCTTTTTATATAGAAACACGTTTGTTCAGACAAGTTACACAGTCACTGTAAGGCCAGTCACTTTGGAGAAAAGCAAGTCTGCCAAGTCTAGAAACAATGTTACATCAGAGGGCCCAGGCAGTAGCGAGCAACTTTCTCTCCAGAACTCAACTCACCAGGAGATCCGTGGTGATGAGGACACGGCTGGAGCCAGAACGGAACTCCCTCATAATCAAGTCCCTCTCCTTCTGGTCCATGTCACCGTGCTACGTAAGGGATGAAGGCAAGCATTAAATCTGTCATTTAGCAAATTATGGGCCAACAGGCATTCATGCTCAATACGGTCCCCATCATTTCAACACGTACGGCATCGAATCACTACTTCTGGTCACATGATATCAGGTTCTAAAATATTTTGTGACATTAAAAGAAAACAGTTCCATTAGATGTCAAATGCAACTCTTAAGATCAATATAAATAAAGTGGCAAAACCACTCCCTCAAACATGTATTATCAAATGCACCACTCCAAACCTCAATCCTATAGAACCATACTGGAAGAATACATGTACATTTATTCATTCTGCTTATTGTTTACAAATATCACAAATCATTCAATGAACCACAATTTTAACAAAACATTGATGAGCAGTAAAGTGGATCTGATATGTCCTCCTGATAAAAGGACACCGTATTAACACTTACGCTCAGAAATGTACTTGAAATAGAACAGACGTTCAAGATTATCAATAGCTGTTATGACTGCAGTGGTCAGTAGATCTGCCACGTAAATGTTTTGAGAATTGCATAATGCCTCAACACAAATGTTTCAACTCTCTGTGTGTTGTTGAGGGCTGAACCCTTGTTTGTGGGACAGGGTTAAACCTCTTCTACAACACTGATCTGATTGGTATTGTGATGAACCATATAAGGTCTCTCTTCAGAGTCTCACCTTACACAATGGTCCACTAATGCCGCATTTCCACTGGTGCCAAACACTGGTGTTTTACCCTAAAGTCCAGATTTTTTTCTGTTTCCATTGACATGAGCCAGGGCCAGTCGGCCACTAGGCCATGGCCGAGTAGCCCGGCTCTCACTTGGTGCCAAGCCCCAGACTTTAGGACTTAGGGCGGGGTGTCCGGACTGATGCGTTATGTGGTGTGAAAACGCGGCATTGTTGTTCTATTCGAATTCGAATGTGTATCATTTGCTTTAGGCTTCTCGTAATGGTTTTCATCTGATCTAACAAACAGATCCCTGATAAAATAAAGAAAAATCAGCAACAGTACAGGGAAGCAAAGACTCAGAACGGAAAGAGTTGTAACGACCGAAGGTGATACGTTGCCATTGACTCAATAGAAAAACAGAGCACTGGGACTGAGACGTAGCCTACTGAACCTTTAACAACACAAAATTACCTCAGAATTCCACCAAATCCTTCTATTAAAGGTAGATAGTTCTGACAAAATACTTATTAAACTGGTTTAGTTGCAGTGTAACGAGTGTAGGTGGAGAAGGAGCCGGTTGCCGGAGTTTGAGGAAGAAATTAGTTTTATTACTTGAGTTCAAACGCCGTATTGTAAAACTGAGCATGGCGTTATTCTTTATTTTACAACCAGAAAAATATCGCCTTTTATTTTTTGTAACCGGAAAACCAAATCGTGTTGATAGTTTACTCCTCCCTCCCCACGTGAGCCACTCAAGTCCTTGGTACCAAGTGTATAGTGGAAACAGAAAAGTCTGGAGCCAACATTAGCATAAATCACCGGTGTCGCTCTGGTACCGGGGTAAAGCACCAGTGGAAAGGCGGCATAATACAGGGTTTCCAGAACCTCTCCTCAGACCTTGGGAAAAAACTGCCCCAGATCTTTTACAGAGCAAAGCTGACACAAAGATACGAACTGGACTGTCTGTAGAAACAACCTTAGACGATCAACTTAATAGCAAGTTTTGTGAGTCAGTTAAGACAAACATGGCCACCTCTCCCCGACTCTTATATTCTGTGCCTTTTAAATACACCACCATACCCAGTGACAGGGGTGGTACGAACAAGTTAAAGAAAAGCACTCAAATCTAAGAAAAAAAGAAAAACTGTAGGACACTGGCACAAAGCTGGTGGTCCAGGGGTTCTTACCAGGGCAGAGACTGTGAAGTCCCTGGCGTGCATCTTCTCAGTTAGCCAGTCCACCTTTCGGCGGGTGTTGATAAAGATGACGGCCTGGGTGATAGTCAATGTCTCGTACAGGTCACAAAGAGTGTCCAGCTTCCACTCCTAACACGAGAAAAAGAAGCTTAGTCGGGGCTTAGACATGGAAATAACATATGAAGTTATTGGTCCTATTTAAGCTGGCTAGGATACACCACTGAAAATGAGCCATTCCTACAAAACCAAAAGGAGGCTACACCTAACTAAACACCGATTAGTATTTTATTTGAACAGCACACTTTTGCTGCGTTATACTGACTAAATAGGGCTGCTATGCTACTCATGTTACACAGTAATATTGCTAGTTAGCAGTGGTCTAAGCGGCTGCCTCTGGTACATGTGTATCAGTATATCATGGGTTCAAATCCATCCTTCTAAATCTCATGAGGACCCCCAGACATCTCAATTTCATCATAGCCTGAACTAGCTCACCAGAACCAAGGGCTGAATCTTAATGCACATACTAATTTTAATCTGACGTACTATATAGTATGTCCCAAACCATAGGAATGTGGAATCTGAGCATTAATAATTACAGTATGAATGTAAGTTTCATTGGAAGTGAATGTGCCTAGATAATGAGAACAACAGAAACATCTCTGTTTAGATAATCTCTCTGTAGGTTGCGCTCGGATAACCACATGAATGTTTGCATTGACCATTAGGCATGGGGGTTACTGTCTTGGAAACCTGATCATTGCTAGGTAAACACACCCTTCAGCGTATATATCAGCTTGTAACCAACATTACAGTGAGAAGAGATTGAATGAGATGAGATTGAGGTAGTGTAAGGAAGACCAGGTCCGTAACCTCAACAAGACTATCAAATGCTGCAATAAATAATTGAATTACTCTCTCCCTTGATAACCGGATATCATTATCTCAACCACTTTACGAAACAGCTGATTTCTAACAGCATGCTGCCGCAACCGGATGGACAAGTTTTAATTCTACTGAACTTCGGCTAGAGAGCTCAGGGGCTTGATTTGCAACTGAATAGTGAGTCGTAAAACTACACCATATAATGAACTGTCAAGATTGCAAAAGCGTTAGTTAGTCGAACAAGCCCTATGACGACCCGACAAGGCCGCGGTTTTTATCGCGTGTAATCTGTCTGCAGGTGCAGACAGTCCGTCTCAATTTAGTGGGGCACTGACCGGTGTTTCAGTGCTGAACTGTATTTCGTGTCACCATAGTATGATGACACTGCATTTTCCTTTTGAGGATTGGAGTGTGATAGTATTTTTCGGCGATTATACAGTGACTTGTACAAGTAAAAATATAATGCCATCCAGCTGTACAAATACAAGAGGACTGCAGTCTCTGACGCGCATGATGCGTTCATGTTTAAAAATCATGGCGCGAATAGGACACCATCAAGAACGAAAAGAATCATACACAACGATGCCTGAAAAAGTTTTCCGACTAAGCAAGTTGGATTCAGAGGAAGTTGTTTATGGACAGATGGGGAGTGTGGTACATACGAAGAGAGAAGACAAAGTAAAGTAAAGATGGGCGAGAAAGGACAACAGTCGAAAGCCGGGAAAGGAGACAATCATAATGGACAAATATTCATTCTGTTTGACCATCTGGCCGACCGACAGTAGTCTCAAGATGGAGTCTCTCTTATGGGATCCTGGAATCATGGATGATACTAGGAACTGACGTGAGCTTTCATAATCATTGATTCAGAGTTCTTGAATGTTTATTTCCTAAAATGTATTGTACCTAACCATTAAATGAAGCTGGAACTTAAAGGAAACCTAATCACCTTCCTCGGTAATAGCCAAGCTTATTTAATTGAATATTACATGTAGTTTGAAAAGCACTTTGATGGTATATAGCATGTTTTAATAGGCCTTCGAAAACCTGTTTTGTTCTGTCATACTTGAACATGTTTTAATAGCTATTCAAGAAATAGCCTGTTTTGTTGTGCTTTGTCATGTTCACTATGTCATTTTGAATCAAACGTATTTATTGTGTTGATGATAATGTTTAAAACCGTAAGGCCTCAAGGGGGGGTCTCCCGACAATGAGGGTAGGCCTTAACCAAGGCCCACCGGATGGTAACCGTCCGTTGCGTGCTGAGCTGTTCGTCAGCACAGGTGGGTACATCTGAAACCTAGTGATGAATTAGAAATTGGTACAAAGATGATTTTCTAATCTGGTAAAATAGTCTCATGGTATTCTTACAAAAGGTTAAAATAGTGTTTTCTCTCGCCTTATATATTGTATAAGCAGTAGAATGAAGAATCCACATGGTGATAGTCTTTAACTTTAAGGAGACACGCTGTGTCCCATAAGGACTGAATTTGGAATCCAAAATAGTCATAGCCTATAAAAGAGGGTAATACAGCTAAAGCGAGTTTACTCCCCACAATAAAATTAGATGTTGCATTTTAAATGCTGAATTGAGTTTGGTTAAATAATATAGTTTCTATTATTTGTATTTACCAATGATAACTGGGATAATACTTGTGTTTTTAAAACCAACGCCTGATACTCGTTGATGGAGTGTCAAATTTAAAATGGTAAATTGACTAATGAACAAATAAGGTATAGATGTAAGTTTTTAAGGTCTACATTAAGTGTCCTTTGGATTACTTATCGTACTTTGATTTTAGTGACGTCATACATGTGTTTTCTGTCTACATTGCCATTAAGAGTTTTCTTAATTTCCACCCTAATGTTGAGTTGCTGTGTAGATAATGATAAGCACACTATTACAAACAGCAAAAATATTAGATGGGTTGGACACTAAATCTAAATCTTCAGTTAACAAACGATGTCGGCTAAATTGAAAGGATAGTCTGAGGACCATGTCAGATTTTTAATGTGTGGGAATTTCAATTTCATATACTTTAAACAAACATTTGGCCTTTTTAATGGCTCACCATATGTGGGTGAAGCTTAGGGCTTCAGGAAGGGGGGCAGACCCACTTGGGATGGACCCTACCAACCTTTCCCATTACATCAGAGTAGCCTATTACTAAGGGTTGAATTCGAGTGTTCAGACTGGTCTCATCTGTGTTAATTTTACCAATGCAAGCATATTCAGTTTTGGGATAATCAAACATTAAGTGAAAGCTAAATATATTTTCCTCTCAATAGCTTTAATATTGAAATGTATGATTTTGAAACCAACTAAAGTGACGGTAGAGACCTAAAGTCATCCCCCACTGTTGATGATAGAACAATCAAAATATGCATACAATGTGATTTAGGGTTTGGCTGACCGCCACTATTTGGACTAAAAATGTATCAAAGTTTGTAAATTCACTAAAATTTAGGAGGTAAATCTAGACACTGTTTGTCATGAGGCAGTTTGGCCTTTGTCCTGTCAAAAAATGCTAAATTTGTGTGCTGTAGCTATGCTAATACAATTGCCCTGGTGGTTGCAGTAGGTAAATCACTGCAAACATGGGCTGGAGTTTTTCACTCCTACAATTTAGTTGCGCAGAATTTTTTAGTCAGGCATGTGCCAAGAAACTACAGGATATTTTAAATGCATGATAGTCAATTTCGCAGACCTGTGTGATGGTACTGTGGTAAAGTCAAATTTGAGAGCTGTTTAGCTATGTTAGACAAATTTGTTAATAGGTTATATGGTTTATAATTCCTTCGCACAAGCGACTGTGTTGCACGTTGATGTCTTTGATGGTGTTAATGAATGTTCGTGTTTTTAACAGGTTCACTTTGTTTTGATGAATATACAGGATGCAACTCCTTATCGAATGGATTATAGATCCATCCCTACTACCAATTCTCTATTTTTCATGTCCGTCCTGAAAAGATGGCCAGTGCGGGTTCAGGATGGCGCCGCCTGTGGCTGTATTTGTCTGTTCTGCATTCACTCATGGTGTCACTTTCCATTGACTTAATGAAGTGAAGGCAGGGGGGATGTTTGATATGATAATTGATTATGATTGGAAAGAGTTGAGCTTAGGGCACAAGGCAAATCAAATTAGTATTTATAAGGAGTTATGTAAAAAATTGAGTTTTTCCTGTTTGTATAGTTATAACGGAGTATTGGCATCTGTTATGTTTTACAGTTTCCATTTACAAGATGTTTTTAATTGGTTTATTTGGAAATTTTGTTTGATGTCTAACATTTTAATTGGTTGAATAGCATAGATCTAACCATTTCTGATTTGGCTAAGCAAAATCAAGTCTGACAATCTTATTCTACTGCTAGTTGCTATTGGGCATTAATGTAGCCCAAGGAACTAAACATCAACCAAGCCAGTTCTGGATGGAAAAGGAACTTTGCCATAGACTATTATGGAAACTTGTCTGAATAGGGTGTACGCTTCACTCTGATGATGGAACTTCTGAGATCCAGAAGTTTTCAGGACTGATCTATTGTCTTCAATGTTGGGAGTTGACGGAACAATACCCAGTGGATGAAACATGGCAGAACCATGTGCCAGGGTCAGATCACTTGGCTTCACACTCCATTTCTAGATGAATCATCGACAGTGAGATGAGGAGAATCCACCTGAGTCCTAAAGGACTCCACATACTACAGGTCAGAGTACCACGGGCCAGTTGACTGGACAGGTCACATGGTCCCAACACAGTGGAAGACACTGTTCTGGTGTTAATCCTGAATTAGTGAAGTGTTGGAAACTCACTGTTTCACTACACACCTACACTGTCTTGTTAGGACAACCAGGCAATTTGGTGGTTCCACATCACACTGACTGCAATAACTGACTTTGGAACTTTCATCACTGATGCAAGACAAAGAAAACTGAAGACAAGAACTAAAGGACACTTGATTGGAAACTAACTTCTTTCCTTACAATCGAAGACTTTCCTAAATGAACTGATATGGTGATTTCATATGTATGAAGGTTTGTTTCTCGCAAGATAAGTGGGAAACTGTATGATGACTATCCCAGTATTGGAATTCGGCGTATTTGTGATGCTTATTGATCTACATTATGACAGCTATCATGGTATGTTTCGATAGTGAATTGTTCCCTATTATAGGTGGTCCCTGTCAAAGGTAGATATTTTCCCTATTTTAAAGGTAGAATCTTTCACAGGTACAACAGGATATGCATAAGTCTTTTGTATGATATTGTCGCATGGATCATGATACGGACAAGGAGGGTTTTGATTGTTCAATGGACTTGGGGGAAATGTTTAATCATGTCATGTTTTCGTCTGATTTTCTGCTGAACACCGTTAACACCAAGTAGCCTGTTGATGTCAAAATGTTTCTCGACCCTTACAATCTGAGGTGGGGTCGGGATTTATGACTGTCATACATTGAGTTATGTGTCGGAGTGTGGTGTGTCAATTGTCTTGTTTACATTCATTTCATTTGAGGAACAATAAGACCTGATTGGGCAGATACTCCTTTTTGTTGTTTTGTCTTAGTCATTTGTAACGTAAGTGTATGGGCCTTTTCTTTTCATTAGGAATTGAATTGTACTTGTAATGTTTTATCAAACATGCAAACTTTTTCTTTAAATGTTTGATAGGGGGGAGTGTGGAATCTGAGCATTAATAATTACAAAATGAATGTAAGTTTAATTGGAAGTGAATGTGCCTAGATAATGAGAACAACAGAAACATCTGTTTAGATTATCTCTGTAGGTTACGCTCGGATAACCACAGGAATGTTTACATTGACCATTTGGCATGGGGGTTACTGTCTTGGAAACCTGATCATTGCAAGGTAAACACGCCCTTCAGGGTATATATCAGCTTGTAACCAACATTACAGTGAGAAGAGATTGAGGTTGTGTAAGGAAGACCAGGTCCGTAACCTCATGAACAAGACTATCTAATCCTGCAATAAATAATTGAATTACTCTCTCCCTTGAAAACCGGGTATCATTATTTCAACCACTATACAAAACGGCTGATTTCTAACAAGAACAATATAGTTAGTAGTTTGTACTTTTGTCATCACTGTCACAGTACATACTTTTAGTGTGCAGTACGAGTATACGAATGGCGATTCAACCTAGAAGGGCATAATAAATTAGTGAAGATGATTCTGGTGTGCTAGTTCTGGAATACATTTAATACATGGAACAACTGGGGGTACACAGGCAGTGTTTCCCTCTTACTGTAATAACAGAGGTGGCCCGCCGCTGCTAAAATGTGATGCGCCTCCACAGAAAACCCAAATATTTTCATGAAATACGATTTTTTTCCAAGCTGAGTGCAGTTTACCATTACACACAATTTACTATCGCACCAGCATCAGAGCAGAGCAGCAACATCCTGCACCCGACGTTCGGAGTATCAAACCAGCAAGTCAGGCCAAAGAAACATAATTGACTGTCTGTGCACGCGCACGTTTGTGTCGAACGGTCAGTAAATGGCTGCGACATTGATATAAAGGTAGCCATCATCTGAGCCACAACCAAAGGTAAGCAAGCAAGCTAACCAACTGTTACAACTCGATAGCTACAATCAGCTACAATAGATTAGCGTCACGCAGGAAATAGATTCTGCGGCAACAATAAAACCCCCGGTTTTCGGATTTTGCCTTCAAAATAGAAGTCTGCGGTGTGTCTATATAGTGTATAATGTGTAAATTTTCAATGGAAAAAGTATGTGGGGAAAAATAAACAATTATTTAAATAATACTTAACATATATTGCCTCATGTGTTAGTAGCTAGTGGCTTTTATTAGGAGTCTGGGAGGCGATTCATGAACAGTTTTAGAGAATGGTTAATTGAGAGTGAATACTTAGGTTATTATTAGGGAATGATGTTAAAACAGAATTGTCAAATAATGTTAAGAAAATAAAGTTGACAAGCAAGAGAGACTGGTGTACAGGGAGGATGTTTCAGCATTTCACGCATTGAGCCTTTTGTTGTTGATGCCCCCCCGGTATAAGAACGAGTGACAGCCACACCTCTTTCTCCACATTGATGTAAAACTGACGGATGCCCTCCAGGGTCAGCTCCTCCTTCTTAACCAGGATGCGGATGGGGTCCCGCATGAACTTCTTAGTAACTTCCAGCACGTCCTGAGGCATGGTGGCAGACAGGAGCACCACCTGAACACAGAAGCAAGACAAGAGGCATTGTGAAGCTTTGGCTTGTGTTCTATGTCCACCCTAGTGCAAGAGAACAAGTTATAATACCCTTGGGTGGGGTCTGTTCTCCAATGACAAAAATAAAAATTTGGATTTGTCCTACAGTGAGTGAATTACAAGGCAGTGCCTTGCTATACGAAGCGAGCACACAGGCATGAAAGAATTCTGTTATTATATGATTAACTGAATGTTAAAATGGGCTAAATGAGCAGCCTAGGCAACTGAGCGTACCAGGCACACTGGTTACATTTCCAAAGAAACTGCCCGCCGTCCTGTTTTTCATGCACAACTGTCTAGAATGTTGCAAACAACAAAAACACACATTCAGCGACAACATCTTGTGGATGAAAGAGCTTCAGTGAGAACATCAAGAATTGAGCCAGGTGGCAGACAGGCCAGATACGGACAAATACCAAAGCAGTACCTCAAAACACACCTAGTTGGTCCTTGTTACAGATTGGCTATTACAACAGACAACACCTTGTTCAACACCTATCTGCTAAAAACAAGAACTGGCTTGAACAGTACAAAATTATAAAACATTGCCTGGTCTGACGAATCCTGGTTCAGTTATTATTTAGCGGCCAGCAGTCCCAAGGCCAACACAAAATAGAGCATCTTTGGGATGACATGAAACGGGCAGTTTGCAACATGAATGTACTGCCACCCAATCTATAGCAAATGCGTGATGCCATCACATCAGTGTGGATCAACATCTGTGAAATATTACCGTTAATTTATAGAATACATCCCAAATTGCATGGGTGTACCCAATAAACTGGCTACTGACTAATGACATTTACATCAAAGATCGCACAATCAAATATCCTTAAGGATTTGCGTGAGGGAGCATGCACATTAGGTGTCCTTACCTGTGTGCTGGTGCCCAGCTTCTGGAAAATCTCATAGATTTGGTCCTTGAAACCCCGGCTCAACATCTCATCAGCTTCGTCCAGGACGAACATCTTGATGTACTTAGAAGCTGGCAGGAGAAGATTAACACTTTGTTTTAGTCAACTGGAACACAAAACAATGAAATTTCAAAGTTTCAAAATAAACAGCCACAAACATAGTTACAATAGAAGTGAACAGCACCAGCATAAACCAAGGCCACTCACAGAGAAACTTGCGGTTCAGCATGTCAAACACACGGCCAGGAGTCCCGACCACTATATTGGGGGCCTCAGCTTGGAGCTTCGTCACCTCATTGCGGACATTGGTGCCACCAATACAGGCATGGCAGGATGCTCCCATGTAATCGCCAAGAGCCAGGATCACCTTCTGGATCTGAGAGGACAAAGGGTACAATAGGACGTTTTTACACCAGCAGTTGTCCTTAAGTGATTTTAAATGGAACCCTCAGGAGAACACGGCCAGTGGGTAAAAAGACAGTGGTCTCAGGATAATCAACATTAAAAATGCCATCTTAGTGACCCTGCTCCCAGGGTCATTTCAGCACATTGGCAGTCGACATCTGACGGCATCGGTCAAGAGGTATCATAACGTATCCAATTGGTGCAAATTATGAGTTGGTGCCCATAGTATGAGTCAGCCTGTTGCTCACTGCACAGAGTTGGCTGGGATGTTTATGACTTCGGCTCTCCATCTGACAGACAAAAGACTCTGTGCCACTCACCCAGGTGACAGGGGAGACACAATAGGAGCAGGCTACATGGTTTGATTCACACTATTGAACCGAGCTGGTCTGGCTGCTTATCCGCCATACTTGCTATAACCGCTCTGGAAAGGAACATGTTAAAAGAAACGCCCAAGCCAGTGTGGTACAGTCTGGGGGTTGACAATGTGAAAAGGCATCAGGAGTTCCATTTAAAGGTGAACGGTTTTCATTGTTTTAAGACACCTGAAATGAGTGTAACCTGCCTGCTGAGCCAACTCTCGGGTGGGGGCAAGGACCAGGGCTTGGGTGCCCTTCAGCTCGATATCAATCTGCTGGAGGATGGAGATGGCGAATGTGGCGGTCTTCCCTGTGCCGGACTGGGCCTGTGCAATGACATCAAAACCTGTTGGGGGAGAACGGGCTTATTTACAGATATACAAAGTTGCAAAACAATTAGTAGCAGTAAACAAGCAAGCAGTACTTATTAGCCAAAATCAGGTGCGTCTCACCACTTTTCGTGCTTGGTTATTACAACTTCGGAAACCAATTAAACCATGCGTGAAACTTATCACCATGTTAACACTGGGATCCTAATTGGACATACATTCTGTGGTATATAAATTAATGATCAATACCGTACACATTGATTCTTGAAGAACACAACTTACTTAATAAGCTTAGCTCAACTGTCCTATCCCATCAGAACTGAAAGTATAAGCTTGTTAAACTTTATTAACAATTTAAACCCCTAAAAGCCTCAAAAAATGGTTATCAATACAAAAGTTATAACATGGCTCCTCATATCCTTTATCACATTGTGATAACCACTTCTGCTTCTCCAGGTAAATCCCTCAGCAATTTACACAGATTTTACAGATTGGGTGACTTCATATTGTTAAACGTTAAAGATCTAAAATAAACCACATGCAGATTTTACATCCGGTTTAAGACTTTTATCATTCAGAAAACATGCACTTACCCTTGATACAAGGGAGGATGGCCCTCTGCTGAATGGCAGAGGGTTTCTCAAAACCATAGGCATAGATTCCTCTCAGGAGAGTCTCACGCAGGGCCATCTCATCAAAGCTGTCCACAATCTCATTCCAGTTACTCTATGGAGGTCAGGGTAAAATGACAGTGACTGTTGTGAGATTGTATGAAACACCCCAGGTCTGTAGTTTTCATACATAACGCACATTATAGTGTTGGTAACTAGCGGTAGAGATCAAAAGCCATGCCAGACTTTCATTGTGGGTGTAAGTCAGATGCATCTTCTCCACCCCACTGGACTACACGCCACTCAGATATTCTACCAGTCATTCATCCAACTTTTTTTTAAAGCAGTCTTGAGCAACACTTACCTCAATGATGCCATCTGGCTCCATGCCCTCAGGACCATTGTCCCTGTTGGATAGGTCTCTGGAAGAAAGGGTTAATATGTTAATACTGTCACGTTTTATTACAAATTTGTCAATTATGTCAATGTGGATAAAACCTCTGGCTAAAGCTACACACGGTCTAGCTAATGCAATATAGTTTGGTTGTTATGGGCATGGCTAGCCCCCTTGGACCCCAATAGTTGCATTGAGGCAGCCATGTTCATTAAACACGCATAAGATGGTCGTTTTGGTACGCAACCATAGGTACAGACGACCAGCAATGCGAAAGCTGGGGCACACGCCCAACTTGCTACGTAACTCATAAATACATCGGAGACAATCTTGACAATGCAGACGATTCTAACACGCTCATATATTGCGTTACTAGTGTTTGGATAAATGTTTAAGGGAATAACCAAATAAGTCGGGATTCACTGGCTAGGCCCTGTGAGAAATTTGAAACCCCGATGAAACGCCTTCTGTGCAGTACTAGTAGCTAGCTTACGTTGGCTAGCTGTTGTTGGCACTCAAAAAAACGACAGTGTACGTACTGCTAGCCAGTTAGCGTTAGAGGTCACCTAACCGAGTGACCCATACTACAGTAAGTTCTAGCTACCATTTATTACAAATGTAACCAGATTAACAAGCCATGTGCTCGTGGCGAACCAAAAAAGTTAGCAAGGGTGGCTCCACCAAAGACATTATGCTGTTAACAGTACTAGCAAAATTTGAAAACTTATGAACAGAAATGTACCGACTAAACTAACTTTCGCTATACGAAACGTTAGCTAGACGTATCAAGTGGTAATCATAAATTCACGTTCATCTTTAGTTAACGTGTCAGACATTACAAACAACCACTGGGGAAAACATTTATGCCTAGACTGAGCCAGGCCACCATTTTCCCCCAACCTCCGGTGTTCGCCTGTATAATAAGAAATGAGCTAACTAACTACCAACTACCACGATCATATCAATTCGCTATCCGTTACTAAATTGGAACATGTACGGTTGAATCATACAAAGACAAAGCCTTATCGTTGGGCCTGGCAAGCTAGTAGTCCGCTGAAACCCGAATACAACTCGCTAGCAACCCGTTGTTCACGTTAGCACTAAAACGACAGTACAAGGAACCAGTTCTTATGCAAGCTAATATTAGCTAGCTAACAGCTAGCGCATGCTGCATTTTATAACGGAATTGCGGAACTGACAGGGTTATTCTAGATATGTGTTACGGATCACAACAAATCAGCGAAACCATTTACTGGATTATTTACCTCTCTTCATAATCTGCCGACATTATCACAAAGGGCGAATACGCCGCGAAAATGTTTTATATATGACAACGTGGTGTGGAATGTACAGTTTTGATTGCAGAGGTAGCCCATCATTCAATGTTGACCACACCCATTGTGACATTGGATTGGCTCACGAATACGCCACTAAAGTTGTGGTCGCCACCTTTTTAAATCCATAACAGGAACAAAAAGGATTCATCATTTGGGTTCACCCCTGCTGCCACACTATTGGAAGATACATAAAGAAAGATCCTTTCATTGGACTCCTTAATGATGACTTAATACACAATTTTAACTCCAACGAATGAAAAAATGGGTACCTGTCCAATACTCCAGTGTTTATTCCAGGGGTGTATTTGTTATGGCAGAATAATGAAATATGGTGTATTAAAGTGTTAAGAACTTTAAGGCATATTTTTTTTGTTGAGTATGATAAAAACCTGCAAAACGTCTATATTCTTCCAAATAAGTATTAGTTGAATATAATGAATGCAAAACAGAGGTTGTGGATTAAAATCTAATGGATGAGAACATTTTAGTCTATCTTTATTATGGTTACTTGTCACAACAAATATAAAACAGTAACTTCACAACTGTATGAACTCCACCAGCCATTACCTTTTAACAAGATAGATACAATTACAAACAACGCTTCATAAAATGTAATCCAAATCAACTGAATGTACATTTGTGGTCCAACATGTTAAAATTTAAATGTAAGGGAATTTTATTTCCAACACTGGTTTCCATCTAACTGGCAAATGATTTTCATGCAAATTATCGTTTTTCAAATCAAGAAAATATGCATTTTCCCACTTGTGACATTTCCACAAGACTGACTAGTTGCAGATTTTAAAAAGTGCACGTTGATGTAGTGCACATACAGAAATGTTTCAGTTAAGTTGCTCATGTGCCAAATACATATCGAAAGCTCATAGATGTTATTTCCATGACATCTACCACTCTAATTTGTCATAAAAAAGGTTAAATAGCAAATGTGCCCACTCTGGTCTCAGTCATGACTACAAAAAATTATCAATAAACAAAAGGTGCTAGCAGAGAGCTCACAAGGTGTGAGTCAGCTACTCTAGTATTCCCAATCTTTCCCATTCTGTGGACAACCACATCCACCAAAAGCTCTTGAGGATCAACATTTGAGTTGTGGAATTTGTTTATCAAAATATACTTGGGGTCAAATGTAGTTTGTTTTATAAGTAAAACAAATAACTAATGTTATAAACAATTTATACTCTGTAAAATACTGAAGCAACCAGTATAGGCTAACTGATAAGATTATTAGGGCTGTTTTTTATCCTGTATTTTATTTGCTAGAAATGTTGGATGGAAATCTGGTTAATAAAAATACATCTTTCATATCAGTGTAAAAACACCTTCTTGCATTTTGGAATAGATGTTCCGGTCAAGCTCACAGCAAGAGCTTGCAATGACACAACTCTTTGTACATTAGTCTCCTTAGCTTTGGCATGTCCAGCTGGCCAAATCTAAAAGGCTGTTCCAAGGCTAGGCACTTACAGTACTGTGGAAAAAAAAGAAAAACATTTTGAATGTTCATGCCAATATCAACAGCAGTTGCAATGTTGAGTATATCAAATTTATATATCAGATATCAAAGCAAATTGTGTGTTATATACAGTGCCTTCGGAAAGTATTCAGACCCCTTTTCATTTTATTGTGTTATAGATTTAATTAAAAATTGATAAAGAATATAATTTGCAATAAATCTACACACAATAATCCATAATGAAGAAGCAATTAGACATTTCTGCCAATTGAGCTAAGTTCCATCCTGTGTCCTTTGATCATCCTTGAAATGTCTCTAGAACCAAGTGTCTGGTGAAAACAAGGTACCACTCATTACCTGGCTAATACAGCTGAATTGTAGTTCACTGACACGCCACATCCAATCTGAGAAAGCTTGAGAGGAAGTTTGGGAGAAACCTATCAAATTCAAGCGTGCAAAGCTGATGAGGGGATACCCAACAAGACTCAAAGCTGTGATCGCTGCCAAAGGCACTTCTAGAAACTACTGTATAAAGGGTCTGAATACTGAATGTTCATGAGAGATTTCAGTTCCTTATTTTCTATCATTTGGCACACATTTCAAGAAAACAGTGTTTTCATTATGTGGTATTGTGTGTAGATTGAGGGCAAACAAAAATAAAGTAATCAATTCAATATATAAAATTAGATCTCTAACAAAGTGTGGAGACAATGAAGGGTTCTTAATACCGAAGGCACTATAATGCCGCCTTTCTACTGGTGCTTTACCTTGTTACCAGGGCTACACCAGTGATTTATGCTAATGTTAGCTCTAGACTTTATTGTTTCAAATATACATACTGCAGTAAAGATAGTTTCATATTCACACATTCGCCAACTACTAAGTCGGGATAAAACTGTCTTTGGTCTACCAACAGCCGAATCCCGGACAAGGTTATATCTACGTGCTGGCAAAAAGAGTATTTAGGGGACAAGGGTGAAAGTTTAGTCCTAAGAACAATGGCTTTTTATGATACCGTTGGTAGCTTATTACTTGAAATAGATTTTTCAAAAGTGGAGATTCATCAGAAATCACTACA